>CM050932.1:6210573-6470573 GCA_027742785.1 Vigna reflexopilosa
AAAGAGATTAAGCCTAAAATAAAAAATTCATCCCAAAGATTTACACACAAATATGAGGACCAATAGAGGGTTTAAGCCTAATTATAAATGATCCTTCAAGTTTTTTCATATTCTTTAGACATTCATCTGTCAGCCTATTTTAGTAATTTAATAATATATATTACTATTTTAAATTGGAAAATATTAAAATAGTAATTATTAAGTGGTTTTTTTTATAGAGGTAAAAATATCACTATGTTAGAATTGAGGAAAAATAAAAGTAAACTAAAGCCCTTTTTAAGTTAAAAATTTTCACATATAATTTCCATTTTTATGTGACAGCATACGTCCCTTTCTGTCCATTAAAAGAAACCATTTTAATGAATTTTCCATGCAAACTATTCTCCTCCGTTTATCTATGTTTGATTAAAAGAGTAAACAAAATATCTGAAACCTTGTATACTGGAATGACAACGATGGAGAAGTAAAACTAGATGACCATGTTTCTTCCGTTACAGACAACCATACAGATCATATCATGAAGAAATAGTTATTTATAATAAAAACTACTTACACAGTAAAAGATAATAAAAATTACTCATAAACTATAAAATATTTTTATAGATTAAAATTACACAATATTTTTTATTTCAATAATTAAAAATTATTTTATAATTTAATAAAATTTTCACTGCAATAAAAAAGAAATGGATATATAACTAGAATTATAACTTATCCATATGACAATCCTAACCCACTCTTAAAAAAAAATCATTTTAGGAAACTCTTTAAGTGTGGATAAAAAAAATATCTCAACCTTCATAATACCCTTTCAAGTGGATTAAGGTCAGGATTAAAGTGGTTTAGCTCAATTACAAAATTTTATTAATTTTTAGAAACAATATCATCTATATACACATATAAAATTATATATTTTATTAGATAATTCAATATGTTATAATTTTATTATATTTAAATCAATATTTTCATATGTATTTATTATTATGTTATTAATAAAATATATAATAACATTTCATATTTTTTGAATTTTTATATATTAAATAAAATATATATTTTTATATCATATTCATGTATAACAATCTTCAAATATAAAATAACATTTCATATATATTTCTCACATACCACCGTATAATAACGTCATATATTTAATGATTTTATTAATTATTAATTTTTGTAAAAAAAAAACTCAAATTATCACTTCTAACATATTCTCTAACCAAATATAGTCTTTTGTAAAAAAAAATGTTCATATTAAATAAATAAAATGATTTTTTTTATTTTAATTAGATTTTAATTTCTTTAAAATCAAATAAACATTTTAAAAGACATAAAATTATAAAGTAAGAAATTCCTTAAATATGTTTATATGAGAATTGTTATATATATATATATATATATATATATATATATATTTATATATGAGAAAGAAATATACATGAAGTTTTTACACAATAAAATTAAATAACTATTTTATATACTTTATAAATATATTTAATCAGTCAAGAGCTTTAACATATGTTACCGTGTAATTTTTCTATATAAGCCAACAATCAAATTTATTAAAATCTTTTACAAAGTCTATTTAGTCTTATTAAAATATTTGTATATAATTATTTAACAAATTAAAAACATTTAAATTTACAAAAATTACGAACTAATTACATTTTTTTCTTATATTCAAAAATAAACTTTATGAACTTTTTTTGTGAAAAACTTTTTAACTTTGCCCAACCCACTTCAAAGCCAAACCATATAAAAGAAACCGAATTACCCAACCATATAAAGAAACCAAATTAACCCACGCACGTCAAAGCCGGAACCAAATTAACCAGTCTATATATAACAAAAATTATAATATGAGTTTCTTTTATATAGTTAAAAATTAAAAAAATGAATATATATTTTTATAAATTAAATTAACCGTATGGCAAAATCTCTTTCTCTATTTTTTTAATTTTATATATAAACTAATTTAATTTACAAAAATTTACTTTACTGTTTCCTTCTTATTTTTACTTTAAGCCATAAGAATTTTGAAAAAAACATAAACATAGTTAGTTCTGATTAATTTGCAATATAAAATGTATACTGATATCAGGCATTAAACGCATAAACTAACCATAAAAGAACTTGCAGAACACAAGGAATGAGAAGCTTCTAGGCACAGAGACGGACAATCGAAAGAAAAGCAGATGGTTGTGAGAGGCGAAACGCGGAAGAACAAAACAATACTTCAAAATAGTGGCTCCTTAGAAATTGCGTTTGAGCGAGTGAGAGAAAAGGTGCTAGATATTTGAATGAGAACTTGTGGATTTTGCAACTTGGTTATCAAAAACCTACCTCACGCAACAACAAACACATCAAAACCAAGAAAGACCGCAGCTAAGAGAATTTAAACCAATACGATTTTAACTTTCGGCACTTCAAAAAATTCTGGAACACCTTCCAAGAATTTTATGAAGTGCAGGAAGAAACACCCATTCTGTTTTCACTAAATCGGCCTATCCTACCAAGAATGCTCGCAATTTTAACAACGATGGTGCAAAGTCTATACTGATCGTGTTTCACAATCAAACAGAAATTTCAGAGTATGACTTCATGCCCTCAATTGTCGTTGAGTTTGGGAACAGATGAGGACATAGCACTTTATGTAAAAGATTATCTGAGAAATATCTATAAATAAGTTTACAATGTGAATATACAATCATATATAGGTTCCTAAGTTTCAAACGAAAGAGACCACTGCAGCCTTTTCAAGTATCTTTATTTCCAAAATCATAATTGTAGGTCTTCTTCTGCAGGCCAATGGATTATCACTTGCCTGGCCTGCGCCAGCCAATAGGCAATGCATCACATCCATGGAATTTCACATCCCCAATGGGCAATCCTATTTCTACCTGATATCATAGAAACATTCATCAGCACGACATTCTAAACAATCAATCAGGTAAACAACCAGTGCATGCCACAATGATAATTAGGACTATTGAGAGGGAAATTCACTTCCACAAAAACGAACTAACAAAATCTCTTCCATTCGTAGCTAAAACAAGAATTCATATCTAGATTCCTTCAGAAAGCTTCAAAAGCAAAATCTCAAGGGGTTATAAGAACATATATTTTTTTATAGGAAAGATTGCGGACAAAGATTAAAAAAAATACAGAAAGCCAAGAAGAAAATGCAAGTAAAATCTTTGAAGAATGAGTGGGACAATAATTACTTTACAAAAAATAGTTCTGATAAGGTGCGATCAAAACATGTATCTTCAGTACTTCACATTAAATAAATTTTAGTCTAATAAAAATCTAACCTTTTAGACAGAACAAATCTCAGTATTTGCAATTCCTTCTGTATGCTTAACTCGAACTAGAACCTGCAGCACAAGAAGCTTTTGTGTTATTGTCTCGCAAAAGACCGCCCCCTTCAGTGCCAGTTAAAGCCTGATCATTAGGTCCTTGAACTGAATCATCCTCTAAATTACTTGGAGCTGAATTAATATTGCTTCTATTACTGTCTCTGGTCTCCAGCCGTTCCATCATGCGGGACACAGTTGCAATCCCTGCATTAACTTCTCGCCTAACATCAGATCCAATATCAGACATAGCATTGTTACGAGAAAACCATCTCTCCTTCCACCCTCGTGTACTCTTGGAAATTGACTCCTTGTACCTGAAAAACGAGAAAAAATAGAAATTATAATGGCAGAATATTGTACTTTACCAGACCCACATGCAACATGCGAAAGTCCACTACCTTGATGACACAGCATTCAGTTTAGATTTCAGAGACTCTGAAAATGACTGCAATTCTGATGGGCCTGCTCTGTCTTGACTACTTGGAGATGACTGATTAGGAGATCTCCTGTATGAATTTTCAGACCCAAAAGTTGAGAACTTCTAAATATAGAATACAAGGCAGTTATGAATTTATAAACATTTTAAAATAATCTAGAGATTCAAAACCGAAAATGAAAATGACCTATTGTTGTAAGATGATCCCTGATGTTCTGTACCAAGAGCGCTAGATCCAGATCCTGAAGCAGAGACCTGCTCTGCTTGAACAGGAGCAACTAAAGTCAGTTGTGATGATTGTTCTCCTGTTGCAGGAGATGGAGACAGATTGGCAACAGCAATAGTAGGAGTTGCTTCATCATCTCCCCTCTGAGATGGAGAGGAAGAAGTAGGAGCCATGGGAGGCGAATTAGGATGAGTCGAAAAAACTAAAAAGTGTGGGCGACCTTGAGCTGATGACCTGTTTCTCTGCCCTTCCCTTCTAGCAATGTGGCGTGCTCTTCCCATTGCTGCTGCCGCAGCTAAGTGTTGGATTATACGCTCTTCAAGATCAGCATCACTAGCTCCAACTGGCAACTGCATGAGAACCCAAAAATCAGGTAATGCATGATAACAGTTCAAAATACTTTCAAACTAGCATAAGTAGACTACAAACATGTTGTAACTCAAAATCCCCCAGTGTTGGATGATGAAATATTGTGGCATTTCTAGGTGGATTGATCCTAAAGTTTCGCTCTCTTTCCACTGCCTCAAGTAATTCTTGGCTGCAAATACAGAAAAAAAACAAAAAATGCAGAGAAGCAATTAAATAAATCTCTAAAACAAATAATGACAGAAGCAGATTAATAAATAAACAAGAATTTAAGAACATCACGAAAACCACAAACCTTGTTGGATCTTTGAGACTGATAGGTTGCCAACACATGGGGCACTGGGAGCTTCTTTGACACCTAAAAGATAAAAGTTAGAGCTGAATACAAAGTCTTCCTCCAAAGTTTGTTATGCGATTTACGTAACAATTGAAATTGTGGCTGCGGGCACAGATTAGCCAATGTTTTTTTTTTCCTTTGATACCAACGTTTCTTTTTCACCAGGATATGTACATGAAATTAAAGAATAAACCACAAGGCATGGAAGAAACATGAAATTACGTGTATAACATTTTTCTGAGCCAAACAGGAGCATGCTATAAATGTCCATATCTACAGACTTCAAAAATCAGAGTATCAATAGTCAACAGTAACTCATATAACAGACTGTAAGACTGCCCAAAAAATTTCCTTTGTTCAGGCGAAAATTTTCACTTGGCTGCCCGGGATTACTAGTGAATTGCTTACTAGAACACCATGTCTGCTCGCCGTTGGATGACCGCCCGGGATTGCTAGTGAGTTGCTCACTAGAAGACTAAGTGATCTGGTCACTTGGCCGCCCAGGATTGCTAGTGAATAGCTCACTAGCTAGAACACCGTGTCTGCTCGCCGTTGGATGGCCGCCCAGGATTGCTAGTGAGTTGCTCACTAGAAGACTAAGTTATTTGGTCACTTGGCCGCTCGGGATTGCTAGTGAATCGCTCACTAGAAGACCATGTGAGCTCGCCGTTGAATGGCCGCCCGGGATTGCTAGTGAGTTGCTCACTGGAAGACTCAAGTGATCTGGTCACTTGGCCGCTCGGGATTGCTAGTGAATTGCTCACTAAAAGACCATGTCTGCTCGCTGTTGGATGACTGCCCGGGATTGCTAGTGAGTTGCTCACTAAAAGACTCAAGTGATCTGGTCACTTGGTCGCCCGGGATTGCTAGTGAATTGCTCACTAGAAGACCATGTCTACTCGCCGTTGGATGGCCGTCCGGGATTGCTAGTGAGTTACTCACTAGAAGACTCAAGTGATCTAGTCACTTGGCCGCCCAGAATTGCTAGTGAATTGCTCACTAGAAGACCATGTCTCTCTCGTTGGATGACCGCTCGAGATTCGCTAGTGAGTTGCCCACTAGAAGACTAAGTGATCTGGTCACTTGGCCATCCGGGATTGCTAGTGAATTGCTCACTCGAAGACAACTGTATAATGATTGAAGTTTTTACTCTTGGATAGTATTAATAAGTTCCTTTTATCACTTGGACACTGTTAAAGTTATCAAATTGTAAACCAGTCAAGTTCAGGCCCTACTGGTTATTGTTTATAAAATTTGTTGGGTATGGCATCTGATATTTCCAAGAACCTTGACTAACTATAGATCAATAAAGTGCCTCAAACAATGACGATATAATTACTTGAAGGAACAACATGAAATTGGTTGTTGATATAAGGCCCGAGAGTCATTGGCATTGACATACTCGAGCGCTGGAATTTTCGTGCCTGCACAACCTTGAAAGCTTCATTCCAACTTCAGAGAAATAACAATAACTTCAATCCTATACATTAATTCGTGACACTCTCTCTTTCAGCTGATAATGACAGCTTATTTTAAATTGAGCACCAGACGCATGTTTTCCTTCAAAATAGACAAAAACATATCCGCAAAATACTCTACTAAGAAGCCCCTTCTGCAAGTACATCAGCAGAAATTACAGTCATACAAATTCCTGACTTTAGGAACCCAAATCGCTGATCAAGAAACATAGCAGCGGCTTTAACCATAGAGATTCACAGCAATAATAATAGTAATGATAATAATAATAATAAATAATAACAATACTAATAATAGTAGTAGTAGTAATAAGTGAAACACCCATCATTACCACCAATCCAGCCCAGCCCAATCAACATTAATCCCCATGATTGACTCAAAAAGAATTAATTATCGAAACCGAATAACAATACCATTCGAGAATGCACTGAAGATGAAACTCATGCTTGCAACTGGTAACCTGCAAAGAGGGTATAAGAATAGCCTGATCAATAGGGTTTACAAGCAATCCACGGTAATCACGAGCATAACAATTAAACTGACACCATACCGTGGAAGGATCACTGTCACAGAAGGCTTCAAGGCATATGCTGCAGGCATCATCACAAGCGTCCTGAATTCCACCCTCCACAAAAGCAGCGGCGGAAGTCAAATGCGCCTCAGACTTACTACTGTCATCACTGATATTATTCCCTTCCATCCCAGCACCCTACAAAATAACACCCCGCTGAAATCGACACAAACATACAACAAAAAGAACTGTGGACATAAAATCCCAATCGAATTGACAACCCACGCCGCCACGCTACAAGATTCGGAACACAGCGAAACAAATCAAACTAGGACTCCCAGGGAATCAGATCAAATCAAAGAGTCTCGGAAGAGAAAGATTCCCTAATCGAAGAGAGAGAAAGAGAGAAAGAGAGAGGAGAAAAATTGAGAGTAGAGAGCTGAGTAATCGAAACGGTGTTACCTCCATGGAGAATTGCGCGATGACTTAGCGAAATCGAGATTCGAGATGCGATTGGAAGAAAACCCTAGCGAGAGCGAAAGAGTGAGAGAGAAGTTTTCTACGGTGCGGTGTGGTGTGGTGCGGTGTGAAGTGAGTGAGTGGGTGCAGGCAATGGGGGTTACCCATTCCTTTATGTTTTACTTTTTGGAAGAAACCAACCAAACACGGAGTCAGCTAACCTTACCTTAGCTCGCTCGGTCTTCGTCCACCACTCTCTGTTCTTATGACACGTGGCATTCCCAAACGAATCTCTTTGACGAGTCTCTCACCTTACGCGTCACTCTCTTTTGCTCCGCCCCATCATCATACATACATGCACATTATCTATATCACCATCCCTACTTTAATTTACCTTTCACATTCAAATTCTTATATAGTTAATTACATTATTTCCTTTTAATAATTTTCTAAAATACTACAAACTTTTCAAATTAGTTTTTTCCATTCATTTCATATTTAATTATAAGGGACTGTTTAATCCCTACCACGTACTCACATCAATTACACCTAGCAAACTTTTTATAATAAGTCTTATTCTACAATCTCATTAACACTTTCTGAATACAAAACTATAATTCAATCTTATATATTTATTAATGTAGGATTTTCAAAGACACATTCAAATAGCATATAGCTAATTTAATAAAAGGTAGTATGTAGAGATGACTGACATACTTCTTTTCATAAATATTTTTTAAATTTATTTTTGTTTTAATAAAAATCTCCAAGTCAAAATATGGATAATATTTAAATTTTTAAATTGAATATAAAAATGGGAATAAGTATATATATATATATATATATATATATATATACTTTTTTCTTTCAGCTCTATTTTTTTTTTTCGTTTTTAATTATTTGATTTAATCATGAAATCACTTCACCAGATGTTTTTTCTTTTATCCAAATTTGTGTGTATATTTGGATGATGTGTGTAAATTTTTTATATTTTATATTTGAATAATTATATTTCTTTTTAATATTTTTATTTATCATTCTTTAACATGAAAATGATTAATTTCCATTTAAGTGTCAATATAAAAACAATGTAAAAATTTATCTCTTTTATTTTCATATTCTTGATTTGTTTTTTCATTTAATTTTTTTTTATTAAAACAATTTTTATTATCTCTCGATAATTCGACTAATTTGATATATGAAAAATTTATTCGGTATATTTTTAATTATATAATTTTTTTTTCATAATTTTATTCAATATATCAAATTGTTTATAAAACATATATTTAATTTTTTTAATATTTTTATTTATTATTTATTTTTATTTTATAAAGTACTATTTTGATGATTTTATATAATTATTTTTATTTTTTAATTTATTATCACAAATATAATCCTATCACTATAATTGTAAAAAAATATATTTCCTATAACATAATAATTTAACGTCATTATCATAAATCTTTTTTACACCATCTAACGTATTCAAAATTTAAAATATCTATATTAAATTTCAATTATTATTAATTTAATTTTTATTTTTTACACGATGTCATTCAAGTGTATATTATAAATTTTATTAATGCATAAATAAAGATATTTCATTATAACTTAAACAACATGAGAGGAAGAGGAAGAGGGAGGAAACATCTAAAACATTTTTAAATTTGATTATCTGTTTCCTTTTGATAAGTTTTTTAAAAATATTTTTAAATTTTATCAACTTTATTTCATTAACTTTGCAAATTTAATAAATATTTTTGTCTCACAAAATTTTGTATAGTAGTATAATACAAAATTTTGATTATGTTTTTTATGTAAGATTTTTTTTATTATTTTATAAAAATTAATTTATTGATATTAAAATGATAAAAAAGAGACTGACAAATATACAAGTGTATATCTGGTATTTGGTAGAAAGAAGGATGACATAGATATGGAATAACGAAACTGGTTCCATCCTGCCTTATCCTGATATCATGTTTAATAGTCGTAATATGATAAGTTTAACAAATAATTAATATCACTATAATATAAATTTTAAATCTAACTGAGTATTGTACAATTAGTTTAGAAGATAAAATTATATTCACTTATATATAAATTAATGTATTGTAAATTTATTTTATTTTTTATCGACATGTCCGTCTTAATAAATTTAAGTATGACATTATTGAATAAGTCATGATATTACATTCATTGTGTTAATAGTATTTGCACATGCAACATGGAACTAACTTCTTTACTTCCTCCCTCTAATTAGTCTGAGTCTTCTTTTACTCAGTCTAGGTTTTGAGAAATTTGGTTTCGGAAGATTAATTTAGTTTTGACTTTTCGTACCCAAAATTAAAGGCGTAAATTAATTTAGTATGATATTGTAAATTAATTATTTTTTGGAATAAGTATGACTTTTGCCCCAAACTGTGAATAATTCAAACGTGTTGCCATCAAAATCAAATTTATTAGACACGATAAACTTTATTAAAAAAAACTCCCTACAAAATCTATAAATAAATATTTGACGTAAAAAAAATTATGTTATGCATATAATTACAACATTATTGGTCTAACTTGTTTTAACATAATACCTTTTATAAATACTATCTAAATGAAAAAACTTCTCACAAAATAAAATTTAGATTTTAAACTATAAATTAAAGCGAAACAACTGACATCACGTCCAAAACAATCAAAAGAAGAAAACAAATAAAAATGCAAATAACTAAAAATTATACTAATTAATAATTAATAATGTTATTCAATTAAAATATTAAGCAACTTCAATCTACATTCATAATATTAAAACAGAAAGTCTTATTTATAGTTATGACTAATTTATGTAAATCATGTCTAAATTATAGAAAAGTTACACAAACTGTGCTTCCATAATTGAGTCTGAAAAATCAAGAAAAGAGACTGTGATAACAGAAGAAGAAAATTATACTCTGATACCATCAAATTAACAATGACGGTCTACGTTGATAGAATGGTCCATTCTATAAAAAAGTTTAGAAACCTTCACACTATTTTTATTTAGTCAATCTTCAAACATTTCTTTCAAGAGGGATTAGAAATAGTTCAAATATCTTTGTTAACATCTTAACGTGCAAGTTTAGTTAGTATATTTTAGTAGAATATACTAAGTTTTAAGTTAAAAAAAAAATTATTAAAAAAATATACTTTAAATCTAATGATATTTTAATAATTTTTAAAATTTAATTTTAAAAAAATAAAAGATAATTATTTATCATGTGTATTTGTTGTTTTTTAAAATAAAAAATAAAATAAAAGGTAATAATTAATAATACACGTGAAAGCAATTATGGATAATAAATAATTACATTTTATATTTTTATTTTAAATTAAATTTTAAAATTATTAAAATATGAGTTTAAAGTATATTTTTTTTAATAGAGATTTTTTTGTAACTTAAAATTTGATACACTTTGTTAAAATATACCAACTAAAATAAGATCTTACGTAAATTAACAAATCATATATATATATATATTACATAATCAAAAGTTTTTTTGTAGTGATAGTCGTATCAATCATATTTATATTATTTTTCACATTTTTTTTAGTGTGTTAAAAGTTGGAGTCTTTACCTATTGTTATTACAGTTACTTATAATATTCGAAATTCGTCTAACAAAAGTTGTTTGATATGTTTTTAAAGTGAAACAATTCCATTTACATGGTAAAGATAATTTATACTTATGTGAAGAATACTCTCTTACACATTGTATAATCAATTATATATACTAATTTATATTAATGAAAAAACCTTTTTATATAAGTTAAAAAGATTATATTGATTTAAGAACTAATATAGATACAAGCAGTATAAGTTTTAGAACCAGTATAAAAAGTGTTATTATTTATACAATTATGCTTATAATTAGTATAAAAAGTTTCATAAGCATAATTGAAGTAACAAAGTTCTCAACACCTTTACCCCAGATTTTTCATAGCCATACATTTTAAAAAGACAAACAAAATAAACAAATCTTCTTTTATGATAGGGACCCAACTTCATGCAATCCTATGAGCAATTGCAAAGAAATAAGTATTTAGTCAAATTACTCTAAAATCATCATTCATTATCACCTTAGAAAAAATCAATGCAAAAATGTCAACCCAAAAAGTAAACCTTAACAAAAAAAAAACATTAGTACACACCATCACACCATATAGAATTTCTTTACGTCGTAACCCTGGCCAAAGTATTAACTCCTAGCATTAGTACACACCATCACACAATATCAGCAAGGACCTTGTATGCCTTGACTGATCCACTATACACCATAATAGAGTGATACTCTATGGCGACGACGTGCACAAATCGTTCGATATAGACCTAAAGAGGTGGGAAGCAGTTATGGATGAAAAGATGGATGTTGTGGCAGATGGCAACTCGTGTCAACTTCTCAATGTTGATGTTGGCATCAAGTAGGCTAGATAGTTGGCTAAGAACTCAAGGTGATGGAGATGATGGTCGTGGTTGTAGGCATTATGACAACAATGATGCTCAAACATTTGCGACTATGCAAATCCATGGTGTTGAGAGTGTGAATAGATGGCATGTCAGGGATTTAAGAAGCGGAGGGAAAGGGAGAATGATGGTTAGCATTTTGAGAAACCTTTATGTTTGTTTACAAATTAAAAAAATACGATTTATACCAGTTATAACTATAATTACTATATGGTCATTCATTTTACTTAGGATTGGATGATCCACACAGTTAATAATGTCAACGAGACCACCAAATGACCAAGCATACCATATAGCTCGAACGACCACCCTTAAACAACAATTAGACTTGATGTAAATTAGTTTATGATTAGGCCGTCAAAAATCCAAAGTCCATCCCGAAATCTATACATGAGTGATTCTTCCTGCACCTCACCTCTATCTTCCTGCACCTCCAACTTTTTAAAAAATTTCATGTTTGCCCCTGTTAGAAGTTCAGATTACGCAGAAGAATCTTTGACCGCGTGCATCAGATTATGCTTCCATTAAAAGACCCAAAAACCCTACACCTCATTGTGCTCCTCCTCTCATTACAGAGTTCTTTGCTGCACCTCATTCTCAATTTTATCTTTCTCCCTCTCTTCACCCTCCACAAATTGTCTTCTCCCTCTAGCAAAGCCTTTATCGCAGTCGTCATTGTCCATCGATGTTCCGTTCTGTGGTGGTCGATCTAATGCTGGTGAGGTGCAATGGAGCTTCTTCCTCGTCTCTCTGTGGTTGTTTGGCTTGACATCCAGGTAGGTGTTTCTTTCCTCAACCTTTGCTTTCACATTGTATGAAAATGTATGAAAATGGTATGATGCTATGCTTGATGTTGTGTATGAAAATGGCATGATTGTGTGGTTGGATTTGTGATGTGCTTTGGTTGAATCTCACTGTTGGTTGAATCTCGTTGTTTGAATCTCGTTGTTTGAATGCCGATGTTCATGGGTGCTTAAGTGGCTGCAAGCGTTGGAAGCGCGGCAGAGAGGCTGGCGCACTTGGAATGGTGGTTGAGTGGTTGCTGTTGGCTGCAAAACCAACAGCAAATGCACTGGTCGCAACGTAGCAAGTGATAAATATTGTTCTCTCCCAAGGGACTTGTGTAACACATGACAACTCTTCCTTTTATAACTCAATTAGACATAAAAAAGTACACAAATAAACACAAGAAACTCTTTTTGGTATTTTATCAAACATTTGGTGTGCAAGAAATTTAACATAGTGTATTTACAATTTGTCAAGACTTGAATTCATTCATTTCATTCTCATACATTCACAAACATCTCAATTCCATCCAATAGGTATGTAATTTCAATTCTAGGTTCAATCATATTTCTCAATACATCAAGAACCACAATTCATGCATGGGTGATCAATCCAAAACAAGCATTAAGCATAGAAATTAAATACTAACATGAATTGGAAAAGCATATAGCATTAACATCACAAAATACATAAGAATTCCATGTTTTACAACTAATCTCAACAAATAGGAAAAGCCCTCCATGGTGGAGAACTTAGGGTTCTACAAAATTGAAGAGACAAGGAAGAAATTGGAACCAAAAAGAAGATGCACAACCTTTCCCAAGGTTCTTGGCTGCTGCTCCATGCTCCATTTGCGCTTCCCCTTCGCAATTCCATCTCTAATTCGTGACCCATCTTCTTCCTCAACCCAAAAGGGGCAAAATCACCATTGATGAAGCTTGAAGACTCAAGGAGGAGTGGGAGAGCTTCCCAACACCCTAAACAGCCTCCAAGGGCCTCTCCCAATCTCTCTATGTGAAGAATGAAGTGTTGGAGGAGAAGAATGCCAAAAAAGTCGCGAGACCCGTGTTTAAATAACCTATTTTTCCAAATCAGCATCGTCACCGCTCAAGCGATAGCCCAACGACAACATTCCAGAGAGCAAACCGCTCAAGCGGTAGCATTCTAGTGAGCAGAGCGCTCAAGTCGTAGCCCGGTAGCCCAGCGGCAACAATTTTGACAGCATTCTAAAATTCAAGCTCTTGTGCGATTCCAAATGCGTCCAACATGGGTATTTGCTTTAAATTGATCTTTTATTATCCCAAAACATGTTCCTTTGTGTTCTTGCTTGTTTTCCTCCACTAAAATTGCTTCCTATTCATTTATTTCACACTCAAACAAAGAGATTAAAGGTAAAAATAAGCATATACTAACTAAAACACAGTAAAACTAGAAAATACATTTAACTTGAGGATAAAACAAGGTAAAAGCTATGAAGGAGTTGATATATTCACAAAATATACACACAAAAACACGTAAAATCAACCGTCGGAGTGCTTGCCGCAGATGATAGCCGCACTCTGAATTGCGATGGATGGTAGTCGCACTTCCAATTACGGTTACCTATTTTTTTTCTTTATTATATTTAATTAAATTTTAATTTGATTTGTTGTAAATTTGAATTTCATATTGTGTATTATTTAGTATTTTTTATATTTATTTTTAATATTAAATTTTTAAAAAAATATGTGTATTAAATATTAAAACAAATTAAAAAAAATTAACAAACAAATAAAAGAAAGCAAAAGATACTCCAGAAACATATTAAATATTATTTAACCATAAAACATGACATCAAAATTAAAATTACAGAATATATAATATAAAATACTAATAAAAAAAGTATATGAAATATTAACAAAAATAACTTTAATATACTAACATAATATTCCATAAGCGCAAAAAAAAAAAAAAAAGCTTGACCGCAGTTCCAACTTCGGCGAACACAACCGCAATTCCAACTTCGGCAAAACAATAGCTGCAACTCCAACTGCGGCACTCGTCAACCGCATTTCTAAGTGTGGCTCCATCCAACTACACGCGAACACAACCGCAACCCCAAGTGCGGCGAATGTCAACTACATCTCCAACTATGGCAGCCCTCTCAATTGCACTTCCAAGTGCGGCGGGGCCTTAACTGCAATTCCAAGTGCGGTTAAGGCCTTCCTCTCATATCCATCATCCACAACCCAACATCCACAACCCCAGATCAAGCACAAATGCAATAATAACAACAGATCAAGCATTTTACCACATTACAACCATCATCATGCATTATATACTATATCATACAATGAGCAACTTAAGGAAATCACAACAACCAACTTGGACACTTGATGTGAACTGGGTGAGAAGAAGAACAACCACTACTACAACTCACCACGACACTAACATCACACAGCTACCAAAACAGAGAGGAGGGGAGGAGTACTCCACGAGAAGACCTTAAAAAGAAATGGTCAAAAATGAGGGATGAGGGGATGAGGGGATGAGGGGAGGAGTGCTAGAAGAGAGGAGAAAGAAAGGTGTGTAGACATTAAGATATGAAATGCGACAAAGAGGAGGAAGGGAAGAGAAAGGGGGTATAGGGTTTGTAAATTTGAAATGCGGCAGAGGAGCAAGGGTTATTGCTTGATTTTTATTATTGAATGGGTCAACTTTTTTAAAAGCACAAGATTATATCACAGGAGTATAGTTAGAAATATAAAAATAAAGGGAGGAGCAGGCTGAACTCAGTGAGGTACAGGGAGAAACACTCCCTATAAATACAAGTTTGGAATAAAAAAGTAGGTGATTTAATTATTACGGATTAATTACTGAACTTGCTGAATCTTTACTTACTCATGACTTAGTAAAGAGATAACATCGATCCTATAACTGAAATAATATAAAAAGTTTTCTCTTTTATTATAAAAATATCACTATGTTATTTTTTATAAATCATATTTTCTATTACAAAAATTAATACCATATCTACTTTCTATATAAGATATAACTATAACTAGGATATGAAAGTCTTAACTTATTTACCATGTGATAAACTATGACTAATATAAAAAATATAAAAGTTAATTTTGCGTTAAAATGTGATAAACTATGACTAATATAAAAAATATAAAAGTTAATTTTGCGTTAAATGGTGATGGAGAATATATATATATATATATATATATATATATATATATATATTATATATTTATTTATTTATTTATTTGTGATAAAAAGTGATATTACACACAAAATTTTAAGAAGAAACACCGAACTTTGTTTATTTTTTTTGAATCCTAAAAATTGAATAAGGGGTTAGGTAATTGGTGATCTCTATTAAAAGTATATTCAACGCAAGTCATTAAAGAGATTATAAGAATTTAGGTTTGACATTAAAAATGAAAGAAAAAGAAGAGAGTAAGAGTATTAAAAGTGAAATAAGAAAGTTAATTGGAGTGGCGGAAAAAGTGGTTTGAAGAGAAGAGACAAGAAAGCATGTTGCAATGTTGCTTTTTGATGTTTTGAACAAGGGAAACAAGGAGAAAAAGAAATATGTACAACATTAATCTATTTCAATCTGAACCTTAAAATGAATACAACATTACTCTTCCCACTCGCTTTTTTACCTCAAACTTAACATGCCAATATCTGACACTGGGAGCTACTTTCTACGTACCCTTCCTCAGTACAACTACAAGGACAAAATAAAATTAATCTTCACTAAACCCATTAATCAATGTCTTATGCACACACAAATCATCGCGCGTCCACGTCACGCTCCAAATGTCAAAATCATTGGGCCTGGCAGTGGCATTCCGCAGTGGGTTGTTGTCGTTGTTGTTCAAGGCGCTGAGAATCGCTTCTCCAGAAGCCCGTTCCGTTAAACTGGGCCCACATCTCCTCCTCCAGCTTGCTAGTGTCCTCCGCCACGTCTTCCGAGAGGTTTTCCTCTAGAGAGGGCCTGGACCCAGAAACATCATCGGGCCCAGAAACACCATCGGGCCCGTGATCCAAGAGAGCCTCCGTTTTCTTGTTCTTCTTCTGCAACTGGCGTCGCTTCCTCTTGTGCATGGCCTTCCTCACGAGACCGGCGGGGACCTTGTACGCCGCGAGCACAACCACGTCCATCACTGTGCAAGGTACGCAGCAGCACACGGCGGCGCACGCCGCAGTTGCATTTCCTGCGACCTCTCCCGCGCGGCAGCCCTCTCGGCACCGGGTGACCGGCGGGGAGCGGCGCAGGACCTTCTGCTGGCGTGCCATGGGGAGCGTCGGCGGCGAGTGAAAAGAGTGAGAGGTCATCCCTCCATTGTTAAGAAGAAAGGAAGGGTTTGAGAAATGTGCGGTGGAATCGAAGTGAATGGATGGGGGAGCTTGAACCAAGGGAGTACCAAGCTTTTCACAGGCTAACAAAACCCTTTTTAATGTATATATTTATATATTTACACATACATTTCTGTATTTTAAGACACTCTTTCTTCTTGTTAGTTAAATTTGTAACAAAATTATAAAATTCCCGCAACAATATAAATATCATGTATTAAAAAAATTATTTTTTTAACAATTGTTTTAACAATTATTTTATAATAGTTTAGGTAATACTTTTCAAATATACAAACTAATAAAATAATAACATATAATTTATTATCAAAAAATTATTAAAAATTATTAACACATTATATTCTTTTAATTAAATAACATCGATTTTTATCTTCTTAGTAATTTTTCTTATTGTTCTAAGGTTGTTACCCCTTTATACATGCAAAATGATATTTACACTTTCATGAAACAATTTACTTTTTTCCGTTCAATTATTCTAAAAAGAAATTGTTCTTTACTTGAATATAAATTGTAGCCGTTATAATTCTTTAAGTGTCATTCATCAACTAAAAAGCATAGTTTAATAATAAATTACATATAAGCAATTAGCTTGTGGAATCTAACAGCAGCTTATATAAGTTTGTAGTATACTTTATTTGTCATAGAAAATCACGTTTCTTGATTATTGAAAAAAAAATGATATAACATTATTTAGGCGTTTTAAGTAATAGATAAAGTTCAAAGATAATTTATTTATGGCATGGGTTAGAGTCTTTATAAAACAAGGGTTTTAAAATCCAATCTTCACACGAATCTTATGTTATAATAAAAATTAAATATATGTAGGTGCGATTGTACAAGATTCGTACTTTAAACTTGAAAGGCTTTTGCTTAAGAGGAAGTGTTATGGATGTAGTATTAAATCATTTTCATTCCTTTTCTTAATTGTATAAACCTTTTAATGATGCGAAACTTTTAATTCATTATTATAATATGAATTGTATTATTTATACAAAAACTTTCGAATAGTTAAGGGGTGTATAAAACTTTAATTCAATTAATGGAAGTCACGTAATCATAAGAAGTACATTGAAAAAAAAAAATCATCATATGAATTTGTTTTTTTTTTCTCTTCTTATAAGATAAATTCACAGTCACACAAAAGAGATTAATGGGTTAATGAATTTTTTATACTTACATCTTTACTAACTTTCTATATATACGAATTTAAAATCGTTGATCTATTACATTATGTAAAGATCTTTCTATTATTTGTTGTCTTTTTTATTATTTAGTTTTTAATGTTCGGTGTTCGTTCTTTAAAACTTTAAATATAATCACAAAAAAAAATTCATATAAAAGATTTTTCAACATAACTACTATTGGGGGAGGTTTACCGGATAGACACAATATCATAGATACAACCATATAAGGGATTGACACCACCACTCTTTATCAAAAACCTTAAGACAATGGGTTAATGGGTCTTTCACCTTTATATATTGTTCTACTCTCTCATTTCTATCTAATGTGGGACATGAACTCACACTTGGATTCCCAATATATAATCCCATTGGCCCGATCACCTATCAAATGAGCTTCATCTTTTGGCCAAGTCCATCCATGCGTCCTTGGATAGGAGACATCAGTCCCAGGTATTCGTGTTGTGATATCTAGTCCATGGTGCCTGATATTCCATTATGTTAAGGCTATAGACTTTACTTGGAAAAGCCACTAAATATCTATCCCTATACAAATTCTAAATAATATTCATGATATAAATTTTAAAAGATGGGTAAATTTATGTTTAAACCATGCTCTTGTTGATTGACCTACCGAGTAAAAATGAAGGAAGGGGTCAAGGTTCTTTGCATAAAAAAAGGGAATGTTTTCAAGGCATTTGTGAATAAAGTAAAAGCGTCAAGGGTAGATACACAACACAAATAAAATTTGAACTTCGTTTATATGTCTTATTTCTTATATATTGCTTAACTTTTCATTTCTATTAAATCTGAAATGTAGGCTTACATTTGAATTTTCTAACAACCATATTAAGATAGATGAGTGTGTACTTAGTGACAAGCATATACACTTCTTCATGAAGATCACCATACAAAAAAAGCGTTATCCACATCAAGTTGATATGTATAAACTAGTAAGAGGAGACAACTATAAAGAGAAGGAATTGAACAATAGTTAATTTAACTACAAGTTAAAAGGTTTCAAAGAGATCTACCCACTTTGAAAAAAGTGTTATCCACACCAAGTTAATATGTATAAACTAGTAAGAGGAGACAACTATAGAGAGAAGGAATTGAACAATAGTTAATTTAACTACAGGTTAAAAGGTTTCAAAGAAATTTACTCATTCTATTTATGTGAAGCCCTTAGCATCTAGTTGAGCTTTATGTCTTTTTTTTTATATTTGGTAGGAGAATGGTAATCATATCATCTAAGTATGAATGAGGTCTTTTATATCTAATGGAAATCCTTATATTAGAGTTAGTGACTTAAAAGAGAATCGTGAGGATAAGATTCAATGTTTTGAATAGATACAATGTTATCATGGTTTTGTAAAAGATTGGTTGAAATAGAAAACTGTGAATTTTCAAAAGTAAAAAGAAAGCCAAATTTTATATTTTCAGTAATGTCACAAGTGATGTCTATGTTGGAAGAATACACAACTTTATTAGCATAAGGAAAAAAAATTTCATAGAAAATAACATTTCAAGATGAAACATGATTTATTATTGAGATCATACAAAATGTTGCCTTTAGTTCTAGGTTTGCAACTCAAGAAAATGGACTTAGAGGCAATATTTTGTTCTTCCAAAAGTGAGGGTCGTAGCATATGCTAGACAACCAATAACACATAACAAGATGAAATCAAGGATGTGGCCATAAACTAATTCATGGAGAGCTTGAAAATGTAAAAAAGGAGTAGGATGTTTATTTATGATTTGAGTGGCATGTTTAACAACAAAAGACCAAAAACAAATTGGTAAATTTGTTTGAAATAGCAAGACACAACTAGCATTTAATAGATGTTTGTGTTTTCATTCAACAATACTATTTTGTTGAGGAGTCTCAACACATAAAGTTTTATGAAAAATTTCTTTTGATGAAAACAAATATTGTAAAAGAAGTTCTTTACCATTATCATATATGAGTTTCTTAAACTTTAAAGAGAGTTAATGTTCAATTAGTTGAATAAAAGAAGAATAGATTTGACATCATATTTGGCTCGTATAAGATGTATTTGAGTGAAACGAGTAAAATCATGAATCAACAAATATTTAAAACCATCAATTCATGGGGTGGAAACTGGACCCATATGTCCACATGTATGAGTTAAAAAAACTTGGAATTGTTACTATTACTAACAACAAAAGACTATATTTTTTTTCGTTTAGCATAATGGAATGTATCACAAGGATGCAAGGAATAAAGACCAATATCATTGTATTTGGAAGACAATTGTCTCAAAATTTTATTTAAAGTATGACCAAGTTTAAGATGTCATAACATAGATTTATCACTAAGCACTGCATTGGAAAGATGTGATGAATTTATAAAAACATTAAAACGAGATCTGCATGACTTGAAGTCATTAGAGTCTTGTAAGTAGAATAAGCCATGCAATTTCTTAGTCGCACTAATCATTTGAAAATTGGTTTTCTGCATAAGTAAATAATGTGCATAACAAAATATGACCATGCAATTAATTGTTGAAATGAGTTTGAGAATTGATATAAGATATGCACTAAAATCTGGTACATACAAAACATCAACAAAGGTTAGCTTTCCAAGATGAATATTGCTAAAAAAATGGCCAATGATAGTGGTATTATTGGATAGTTAAGTTTAATAGGTGTGATAACTTTTAAATAAGAAAAAAAATGGATGGGCAAATATGATTTGTTGCACTGTCATCCAAAATTCATGAAAATTAAAAATACATATCACAATGTATGATGGACTTGAGAGGTTTGGCTATGGTTGATAAAGGATGAGTTGACCTTGGATTGTTGGAGAAGAGCCATAATAACTTCATATTGATTCTCTAGAAAACTAAATTGGTCATGATTAGAGCTATCAACCGCTTCAATTTGTTGTGAGGTTGTATCAAGATGTACTTCTACCAAACTAGCAGAGGTGGTGGAAGTAAAGGAATTTCTACGATTTCTCCAATAACAAGATTCAATAGTATGATTGTTTTCTTATATTTCTCAAAAAATTGTGTTCTTGTCATTGATCCTCTAGGAGTGTAATTCTATTGTAATCTAGTTTGAATTTTATTGAAATTGTGAGGTTGAGAGTTGTGACCGTATTAGTGATTTGAACAAAGAAACACTAGAATCTGGAGAATAAGATGAATCTTGAGAGTTATTATCAACAAATTTATGTTTATTTTAGAGGATCATGGAAAAAACTTTGACAATTGAAGACATAAGATCCATTATCATTATTTAAAAACACACTTGAGAATATTCATTGTTTAAGTCTCAAAGAAATCAAATTATGCAATTGTCTTCGTGTTCTTTATTGTAATATTAGAATTAACCCACAAAAACGAGATGTTGAACAAGTGCAAAAAATAACACTTGTACAATTCAAATTCTTTCCTTAAAATCTCTAATCTTGTATAATATTCAAGATATATCAATCATTTTCTTTACATGGTAAAACTTGATCTTGAATATTAACAACACGAAATTTAATTAATGTTAAGAATCAAAAACTCATGTCATTTGTTGTGTATTGATATTTATATTTAGGTTTTCAAAGTGTTAAAGCGGTGTTATAAGGAAGTAAAAAAGTGGTCTAATACTTGTGATGATAATGTTTATAAGTTAAATGATTATGAAAGGTTTAAAGACTATAAATATCAATATTTTTGTACTTATTTCTACCATTTACACTTTTTCGACATGTTTTTCATGTATTTAAAAAGAATGGTATTTTGTCTCTATATTTACAAATATCAAACATTATTATTCTGAAATACACATTAGCATTAATATAGAATCCATAAAACAAAGAAATTGTACCAAATATCATGTTCAATCCAAGACCAATTTTTTTTTATCAAACAAGTGGAAAAACAAAACACCACAACGATAAATGCAGCTGAATTACTCATAAGATTTTAAATATCTGTAGTTCAAAATGACTTTTAGTGGCAATGCACTCAGTTCAAGTTGGGGATGAGATTGGGAAAAAGATTATATATTCATTCTCCATAAGTGTTATTGAAAAATTCAATTTGGTTCTCTAGGAACTAAAAGGAGAATTAAACAAAACATGGTACAATTAGAAAAAAGAATTAGTTACACAGAGCAAGAGTTTAGGCGGCACGGGAAATGCCTTCCAGCAACAATCTTGTTTCCTGAACAGATGTGTGCAGATTCTGCATCTCATCCTCCAACTTCTCCAACATGCCTGAATAAGAAATGGAAGAAAAGAAATTGTTTTTGTTGTTTGCTGCAATGACCCTAGCTGTCTGTAACTCTTTGGCTCTTGTCAAATCCATTTGCAATTCTTCTCCTAGAATCTTCATTTCACCCTCCTTTAGGTCATACTCAAACACATGTTGCTGGAGTTCAATAATCATATGCTCTATTTCAGTCATACAATTATCTCTAAACTCCAAGAGCATCTCTTTCTCTTTCATCACACGTTCAAGTGCAAGTTCCTTCTCCTCTGTGTTCCTCAAGCATTGCTTTATTTCCAGTTGAACAGCCTCAATCTGGCTTTCTACATTTGCCCCCTTCTTGTTTAGATTTTCCAGTTCTTTTCTTATAACACCGAGTTTCTGCTGAGAAAGCTTCATCTCTGCTTGCAGTGTTGTTTTCTCTTCTTCAAACTTAAGTAAATCAGTGGCTTTGCTTCTAAGATGCCAATTTTTCAGCGAGGAATCAATATTCTGTGTGTTTTCAACCGCAAATAGAACCTTTTCACCTTCGTGCTTCCGATTCTCTTCCTCCAATTTCAATTTGATGCACGCAATATTTTTCTTCAATTCAACTTCGGATTCTTGGTTCTTCTCTTTAGCATTCTCCAGTCCTTGTTTGGAAGCTTGAAGATCAGCCAATTTCCCTTTCTTGTGGTCAAGATGAGATGTCAAGTCCTTAACAACTGCTCTGGCCCTTGTTTCCCGTTGCACAAAGTAAGAAAATGTCGAGGGAAAGTTTGATAATGAGTATTTTAGCGCTGAGAACTTTTTGTCAACAATTGTTCTTCTTTCATGTGCTTCAGAAAGCTTAAGTTTCAAAGATTCGAACTGCTGACGCTTGATGTGAATATCATGCTCTGTATCCTCAATTTCTCTAGAGAGCTCATCAACTTGGACCGTTGCTTTTTCAGCACAACCGAGTGAAGCTATAGTCTTGACTGCATCTGAGATATGTTCATCGACTCTTTCAAGCTTCTTTGTAGCACAACTTAATTCCTCTGATAACTTTGCCTCACTGAGATTATACTTCTCAGAGTTGACCAATACATCCGACTCACTGTCATCCTTTAAAAGCTTTTCTTGTTCATATGCATCACAGTCAACGTCCATATCAGACCCAGATGTAGTAGTGGGTTCATATTTACTTTCACTTTCACCCCGCATTTCCTGTGAAATAATTTCTACACTCAAGTCTCTTTCCCCACCATCAACTTCAACAAGCTTTTCTGGGCAATCCACGAATCCCTTGGTTTCAACTCGGTCTTGTCCAATACATGAAAGGGTTCTTTTTAGATCATCCCTCTCCTGCATGGCTCTTTCATACAAATTCATGAGCTTTTCATTTTCTTCATTCATTTCCATTAACTGGTGCTGGAGATTCTCAACCACTCCTTTCAACTCAGCGTCTTCTTTTGTTATTTCAAGAGAAAAGCAACCGTTGTCAACCTGGGAACCAATTTCATGAGCATCCTCCCCTTTATGAGCATTTCTATTAATATTATCCGCCGCTTGTTCATACAATTCAATCAGTTTACTATTATCCTCAATCAAGGTTTTAAGCTTCATCTTGAGTTCATCGTTCTCTTTTGCCAAAATAATTGCTGTCTCGTGAGCCTCTGCTTCTCTTTGACTGGCAGCAGCTATGGCATCAACCATTGCTTTCAATTCCAGTTGGTCATTGTTGTTAATTATAGGCAATTCGATTGTTGATGGAAGGTCCATTTGCTGTTTTCCTTCATTAACTGTTCGGGATTTCTCATGTTCTAATTTTGCCGTCAAATCATCAACATGACTGCAAGATAAAATTTAGAGGAAAAATTTCAAGCTCTGTTTTGTTCATGGTGACAACAAAGCGAAACACATCTACGCGGAAACGATTGGAATAAGGAAATATCACGAGAATGACATTCTGGTACAAACTATATACAAGTAATATTCAGAAATGCACAAACACCTCATATATGACAAAAATGATAGAGGAAACAGCACCTTTTTAATTTTTCTTTCTCCTCAAAGCAAACCTCTAGCTTTTTGCAAATTGTATCCATTTCTGCTTGGTTTTGAATAGCCTGTCGTAGATAAAATCATATCAAGTCAGGAGAGAACGAGAAAGACATGAATTATTAAGTTGAATATTGTTAACACAGTGCAACAAGATTTTTCTAGACCTGAATCCGGAGAAACTCGTTTTCCTCCCTAAGCGAAGACTGCCAACGTAATTTTGGACTTGACTCCTGAAGACAAACATCAATAAGAATTAAACACTTGAATAAGTTACATGCACAAAATTTAAAATGCAAGCAAGAAAACTATAAGTACGGTAAGTAATCAGAAAAAATATATGTTGTCTATATACAGCAGGTTTGAAAATTGCCGGCTAATCTGAAAACCTGATTGAAAGGACAATCAAAATCAGATTCTAGTTTACATTTATGTTGATGTAGTCTATTGTGACATTCACTGCTTCAGACATGATTACGAGTGCACGAGATTCTGTATCATTCTTACCAGTTCGGAGACAAGATTGCCATCATTACGTTCATCTTCCATCATTGGATCAGAATTTGCTTTCTAACATTCGATAAACCAAGGAGATCGGTCAAGATAGGAGTTTCAAAAGACTTCTACACACAAGGAAAAATTATTACAGTAACAGTTATTACCAGATCGGGTTCATGCATGAACTTCCAGTCTAGTGCTTCCAACAACTGCACATTCAAGTGGAAAAAAACACAATGAACATGAAAGGAATTAACTGAAGATTTTATGAAGTACAAAGGCGTGCCATACCTTGTTTTCCAATGCAATGATTTGCTCACTCATCTGTTCTCGTTCTCCTTCCAAACAGAATGACTTTAACCTGTTTTGAAGATGCATAAGTATTAGAAAAGAAAAATATGTAAATCACCGATAAGTCACAGTAGTCTAGCTAGTACTACTCTGTTGGTGAACTCAGACTGGTTAGTTGACTTGTTTCTCGTGTCTAGACAATATCATAAGGCGACTTCTTGCTTCAAAAGACTTCCGTAATTCATACTTGTTAATATAATGGGAAAAGTTTATAACTGCGTATATTGTTCAGACTAGAACATTGATTTTGGTTGTAGGGTAAATATGTCCCTTCACAACCTTTATTATTTTAATCATATGAAATAAAATGAGTTACTTTTGCATTCACAAGAGACAAAAAAGCTTCATAACTAAAAGGATTTTCCTGTATCAATGAACATGCCTTCTAATTTCTTCTTTTAGCTGCAAATTTTCCATAGCAAATCTAGTTACTTCATTATTCCGATCAACCTGCGCTCGCAAGACCTCAATTTCCTTCAAATGCTCCTCTTTTTCTTTCAACAAATGTGTCTCTGCTGAGATCTTCTCAGAAGCAACTGCTTCTAACCTTTTTATTCCAGCTTCTCGAAAACGTAATCTCATCTTCAAACTTTGTATCTCATCTTCTCTTTGTTTCACCTGAATCATCCCATATTTCAACCATTTAATCCACCATCACAAAAACATCAACTATTAATAAATCAGCAAAAGAGAATGACTGCAAATTAAAAGCGTGCAAGAATACTGAAAACCTAGTCAAGAATATTAGAATGGAGCTCTATGACAACCTGACAAAATTAGTAAGCATTTCTCACATAAAATTGGTACTTGTAGGTCAAAAGCTTATTCCTTCCGTCATTAATTAATCATTCAAAACTAATAACGAAACTGGTTTGTAAGACGGCTTTTCAACCATCTCCCTCACACCTATGAATGCCAGCCTAGAGTGTGGAAAATGGAAGCCACCCAACAATATAGGAAAGTCTGATACCATCTAAAAATTTCTATTTAAGCACAAGGCAACCCACAAAGTCTGTTCGTAAGGTGACAATTCCATGGAAGCCATATTTCTAGCTGATACAAGATTAAACTACCGCCGTGAGGCTGCAAATAAGGCAGTCATCAAAGAGGTCGTAACTAAGATAAACTAAGACAAACTAGAGGTGACCACAATTAAGGTGACTTCTCAACACACATCAATAAGAAATATATTGCTTTTCAAAGATACCAGCTTCATTGATGCTTGAACTTCATCTCTTAGTGCTTGTAATTTCATCTCTTTGTCCTTTTCCCTTCTAAAGGCCCCAACAAGGGCAATGTCATAGTCTTTTTTCTGCAAAAAGAGAAAGACGCTTATCAGTATACAACGTTATGAGGGACTAAATGATTTCTTAGGCACAAAAGAACACCAACCTGGGATATCCTTTTAACAGAGGTTAATGGACTGAATGATCCTTGCACACCCTCCCACTTGAAGCATCCAGGAGAACCTGGAAAGCTGATTACTGAATTGTCATTATCCTGAATTTCTCCTCCAGCAACTAGACCACGTAAACGGGATAGTTCCTTCTGAGACCCCAAAATAAAGTGGAGTAAAAACCAGTTAGTTTAGTAAGGAGGAAATACAAGTTGTTGGAACTCTTTAAATAGTAGATGAAAAGTAAAAGTAAAATCTGGGTCACAGTTGTACTTTTCCTATAAGCAATTAAGTAATTTTACATAAAAGCTTCAATGAAATAATCACTATTATGAATTGGTAATGGCATGAAATGTAAGTTGATGTTATTGTTCCATTAGCATTCAAAGTACAGATGAAAAGTGAAAATAAACTCTTGCTCACTGTCACACTTCTCCGATGGCCAATTCGATAAGCATATATATAAAGAAGGTCCGCCAAACATTTTTTGTTCAGAACATAAGAGATGAAAGGATAAATCAAAATTATAATACCTTAAGTTGCTGAATCTGAATTCTCATGGCAATGACATCTCCAGACGCATCCTCATTTACAATAGCCTGGAGAAAAATACAATTATTTATATAGCAATCATTACAAGTGTCTGCACAGATCAACTACATAACTAAACAACTGAGGCTATGTTTAACAAAACTAGCTCAAAGCTGGAAGTTGATAGCTAAAATCCGGTGAAACACCGATATTCCAATTTGCTTCATGTATCCATGTGCAATACATATGATATTAATACTCGGAGGATACTTCACAGATACATATCTATGAAGTATTCAAACCTACTAAGCTCCAATACTTTTATTTGTTTCACATATAAGATAACAAACATTTTGGATAATTCACCGAAAAATGTTGATGAAGTGTCCAAGCTTTTAAACATTCGTATCCAATAACTACAAAAGAAAAAACATTTAAGTATGTGTAATATAGAAACGTATAATCATTGTTTCTTCACTAACCAAAGAGAGAAATCGCTCTAGGTGAATTATTTAAAAAATAATAATGAGATTGATAGTATTGTTCTATATGTAAGAAATAGTAACTATTTTTTTTATGACAACTATCCATAATTTTTTTTTTCATTTCGACAATGTTTGTAAAATATGGTTTTAATTTGAATTTGTACAATTAAAATTATATATTTATCATGTTTTATGAAATTTTTAATGTGTATCTTACACACATATCCTATCATGTTATTTTTAGAATATCTGCATTACTTTATCTGTGCGTCATAACTAAGAGTTGTTAAATAAACTTCCTAAAGTAGAGCTAAAATAAACATGGGTAATACATTTTCTTTAAAATTAATTAAAATAAAACAAAATTATCAACTATCAATAATATTGCATCGAAGTATAATACTCTTCAGCAAAATAAATATTATAATAAAAGAGTATCTAATCTAAATAATAATAATAATGCGGATAAACTTTTTTTTATCATTGTCAATATCTTATTTAGTAAAAGATTGATAAGAAATTTTTACCTTATATGTTAAAAGATAAACATAATAAAATCATGTCCTATAAGTAAACGAAGAAAATAAAATAATAAAATCATGTCTTGTATAAAAATAAAAAATAAAAAATAAAAACTAAAAATGGAACAAAATAAGAATAAAATATTTTAAGAACAAAATAAGAATAAATATAAAAAGCTAGAAACTAACGTTTAAAAAATGTTATTTTTAGGAAAATTAACAAAAACATTATAAACCGCTAAAAAAATGTTGTTTTTAACTGAAATGGCGTATCAAACAGCCTTTATAAACTCTAATGACTAATATTGATGTGATAAGATTAACCTACCAAAGCCTATAACTTTCTTATGAGTTTTGGAGGTTTATTAATTAAAGTTTTTAAATTAATAACATAGAATAAAACAATGTATGTTACTTCATCGTAATAACTGAGAGTCAGTCCCTTGTTTTAGGTAGAAGATAGATGCACATCAATGTATGGTTCAAAAAGTATGAAAAGACATACATTGTTCTTAATAAATTTGGCGCGCTGTGCAAACTTCAATGTGCTTAATGTCTCCAGTGAACAACTGCAAAAAGTTACCAAATGTCACTTAAATATTAAAATATTAATAACCAAATATGGCAACCGATAATGACAAGAATAAATAAATAAATAATTTTTTTAAAAATTCGTTAAATCCATTTATGACTATTGGAGTTAATATACTCGAATACTCGGATAGCGACTCTAAACAGAAAATCATTGTAACTTTCTCTCACTGACGGTTTCCCCAAAATTCCTTATGGAAAAGCAAGCAACCAAGTCCCCGTGCAAAGATATTTAGTACAACCATAAGAGGTTTACTGACCAAATGGAGGGGCTTATGTTTGCAATTATGATTGTTTTTGAATTCCCTCCCAGAGAATCCTGAAAAGAAAAGAAGATAGAATACTAATCAGATTTAATTGATAATTACGGCTCCTAATTTATAATGAAGTCAGATGAAATAACAATTTTTTCCTCTAATATTAATGGATATAAACTATTCATTTTAATGTGAAACACTTGCTAGATGATTTGAATACTACCAGGCAGAATATTACAAGGATCATTGAGTCAAACATTTCAAGTAATAGAATAACTAATATAATTGTAACAATTATAAATTATAATTGAAAATACCATAAAGATCTGCATTTGAGGTGCTTCTACACTATAATGTGACAAGTGCAGTTCCAAAATAGGTGCTGGTTACATATAGCTGAAACTAAAGCCCCTTAATGGATAACAAATGGTTCTCTAATGAAATTTTATTGCCAAGGAAACTTGCTAGCCGCTATTGCAAAAAAACAAAGTCTGTTAAATAGTAATTAGGTTAGGTGTGACAATTATTTCATACAGTTATTATTTTATAATGACTGCATACTTACAAATTAGGTTGCAACTTTTGTAGTTCTAAACCAGTTCATATCCCCCAAAACTATTTCATTTTATAAGACCGATTTCAGTTGCCACAAGTGTTCGGACACTGAAATCTAATTTACCTAAGCAAAATAAGTTTAGAAAATATTAGCACCAACCTGAAGTAAAAATGTCAGCTTTGAATCACGGTATGGAACATGGAGAGACTTCCCATTAGATATGCTCACTAGGTTCATAATCACAAGCCTGCAAGTATATTATCACCTACAATGTTATATTTTTAGGATAATACCACAACTCTATCAACTAATGGGAACTAGCATATCAGTGTAACAGATGAGAATTCAATATTGTCAATGAGGATAACCAACCCCAAGGTTGAAAGAGATTTGTTGATATTAGTAGCTTCCTTAAGGCGTTCCCCTTCAGCACCAGAACTCTTCTGCCTATAATCAAAATGGATATAAAGTATCATCTATATGAATGTTAAATGAGGTGAAATACTCCTTGCTTCTGTTCTTATCTAAATCATGAAAACAAAAACAGGCTCTTTGGAATCAAGTACCTCTCAGATCCAGCCAAATCAACTAAATTAAGTCGAGCATACCGAAAGTGAGTCACTCCTTGAGATTCCCACTAACAAAATAGTTCAAATAAAATTGATTTATGATATACTTGGAAAAATAGTGAAAGTTCAACATCTTTTGCACGAAAATAGGAGATAGAACATCAGTATTGACTCACCTGACTCTCAATGATGCAAGTAAATACACTATGAGAACGACTGCTGGCCCTATTCATGTTAGTGGCCGCTACCTTTCTGTTTGCAGCTCCCTAAATTACATTGTTATTTTGAATCAGTGCCGATTGACTTAGTTCTAAAAAGAAAAGTGAAAAATAACTTCACATAGCCTACTTCTTTTCCTCAATTTGGAAATGCAAATGACAAAAAATGAAATTAATCAGTACAGTATTATCACAAACTAAAAAACACTTTAAAAAAATTATATTAAAAACAAAGTACAATTTGATGTTAAAAATAAAAAAAAAGGGCGAAAGAATACCTGAATAAGTAGTTGAATGACCTCTCGAGCATAATTAACTTCTATTTCCTTAAGATTTTCGACATAAACTCCTTTCTTACTGTCTTCTCGTATCTGTCGCACAGATGTATGATTTAAAATGGTTTTTTCGTGAACACAAAGAAATAGCAGCTCATACAATATTATTGTATTATTTCTCAGCTTTAGAAGATTAATCCTCACGAAAATCAGTTCTTCTAATGATTAGAGATTTTGAGAACAAGCAAAATGAGAAAAGATATCCAACAAAAAGTGTCATGATTTTATATTTGAAGGGATTTCTAAAATGTTCAATGAATGAATAGTTAACCATACCTGCAAATTGTTAGATGATGGCTCCAAAAGATCAAGGATCTGTTCATTGTATATCTCCAAGAAAGAACATTTGCATGTAAATTTTAACTTTTCATCTCTTCGAGCCTCTTTTTCCTGACGTATTACAAGAATAACAGATTACAGATTTAAATTAGAATTTTGCAAATATAAATATATATGAATAATTTTGCTGAAGCATAAATTTATCTTAAGCTATACAGATTAACTAGTCCAAATTAAAATTTAAAATATGAATAAGTTAAAACCTCAAAGTATTATACAACCGGCAACATAAACATTGATAATTGCAAAATATGACATTTGGAATCCTAAGGAATACAACTTGTAGGAACACTGATTCAAAATATAAGATACTATAGTTAACAAATGGCTTCAATATTTTAACTAGAGAGTGCAAATCACATTGATAATTGTAAAATATGACATTTGGAATCCTAAGGAATACAACTTGTAGGAACACTGATTCAAAATATAAGATACTATAGTTAACAAATGGCTTCAATATTCTAACTAGAGAGTGCAAATCACATGAAATTCGTCTGATGAGCAAGCAATTGCAATAATCTAACGTATGCATTCCTTAAAAAATGATTGACTGTCTAGTTGAACAGCAAACAGTACCTTTTGAATTCTAGAAAATAAGTGCTCAAAAATTCTTGGTGTCATTCCAGAGTTGACACTGTGTCTTCTAGTTCCCCCCTCAATGTCACCAAGCATGGTGTGCGTCTTCCCACTGCCAGTCTGTACAAAATCAATTATTTTTAGTCATCACACGAGTGTTTCATTTTCATATTCCAGACAAAAGAACAAAACCACGTAAAACATGGAATTAATGATACAAAACCTAATGAACCATTTGTTTCGAATTAAAATTATGATTTATAAGTGATTCACGGAAATGTTATGATTGAAAAATTATTCCTAGGCATGTCTAAAAGTATTTTAAGTTAACTTTTCATATTCCCGGGAATACTTTTTAAATTCTAAACTAAAAAAATTAAAGAACGGACGAGAATAAAAATATGTACTGATGAGGAAATGTAATTTCTGGGAATAAAACATACCTATATATTTTTATAAAACCTTCTAACATATGTGACAGAAATGCCTCCTTACAATCATTACTATGCTCGAATAGACTCAAATAACATGAGGTGGAATTTCCTTTCACTAAACTATATCAACCTAAACAAACTAACTGAAAAGCAAATCAACAAAAACAGAGCTGAATATCTCACCTGACCATAAGCAAACATGCAGCTGTTGTAGCCTCCCATGCAATTCTCTACCATTGGCAAACCAGCTACTTTAAAGAGATTTTCCTGTCATATCAGCCATGTGTGTGTGAAACCCAAGCTTCAACGTTCAAAATATTAAAAAGCAAACAGGTGTGTACAGTAATTTGGATAAAATTTATTAATAGAAACCACAGTATGAAAGAAATTATCCAACAAAGTTTACCTGGCTAACATTCTCATCAGCAACCGCATCAAAAGTAAACCGCGACTCGGGATGTCCAGTCCATGTAATTGTTTGACAACTCTCTTGCCTAACACACTTTCCATACCCTTGCACCGATATTTCAGAGTTGCTAAGAGGACGCATTCTAATTATAACCTAGCTCACAAAAGTAAATCAAATCAAACTCAGTTCCCTTAAACCAAACTACAAAAAAACCGAGAAATCATGAGCCTAATTAGAAACAATTTTCAAATATTAATAATTACAATTATTCTCCCAAACAATTATAATTATACAGTTTCATTACTTACATAGAATAAGAAGAATCAATTATAGCCATAAATCTTGAAATTAACAAACACAAATTTTCTTTTAATCAGCATGACTCTTGATACACTGGGAAACTTTGCATTGGACCTAGTGAACCTGCATAGAGCAATGTACTGTTGTTGTACCTGAACATTGTGATCTTTCCAAAAGGAAGGATCCTCGCAGAATTCAAAGCTCCGAGATGAAGAAACGGCGGCGCTACTTTGTCCGACTACACTTTCGTCGTCCCAATCGCTTAGGTTTCGAACTATGGAGCTTTGCGCGAGCGAGTCCTTGGTAGCGGATTTCAGAAGATCCGGAGTGTTCTGAACCAGCGAAAGCGATGCGGAGGGGTGGTCGTGGAAACCGAACCTGCTCTTAATCGCACTGGCAGCCTCAGATAGGAACGGCATCGTGGAGTAATCGGTCTCGGTGGAGAATTTTGGGAAATGGAGGGAGTGGTATTTGTGAAAAAGGGCGGAGAGAGAAGGGAAAAAGAGGATGAAGTAGAAGAAAGAGGAAATGAGGAAGGAGGGAGAGAGAAAAATGAGAAGGAGCGAAGGCCAGAGCAAAAGATTTTGTGATCTAACGGTGGATATTCATTTAAATTCAAACTATGAGACCGTTTGAGATCCGCGTTTCAAATTTTCGAAGAAGGAGCCAAGAGATCCTCTTCCTTCAATTACTTTTTTTTTTACTATCTAGTTTACTTTAATTTCTAATAAATAATAAATTAATTGACAGTTCACTCTTCGTATTAAATTACTTTTAATTTTAAAAGGTAAAAACATGAAAATAGTATATTTTTAATATTTTATATTGATAAACTTATTTATTTAGGTGATTGGGTATATGTTTTATTTTAGCTTTTTTATGTATTTTAAAGGTTTAAATATATTTTTAATTTTATAAACATATTTAGTTGGCATTGACGGATTAAAAATTCAATAAAATAAAATTTAGAAAAAATTAAATCACAATGAATAAATATATAATACATTTTATTTTAAGTTGTATCACAAAATTCATTAATATAAGGAAAAGAATACACTGCGAATTACATGAAATTTGTGATTTACCATGAAATACAACTTTAAACGAGTTACGTTCTAAGTACTTTATTGATAAGTTTTCTTATCGATATCTTTAACTATTCAAAAAATGTCCTTTCCAATTGATGAAAAACTTACCATTAATTTTCCTGACATTTTTAGTCATGTGTCACACTAAGTTATTCTTTTTGAAGGCTTTTAGCTGTAATTTGGAGTTGTATTTCCTTATTGCCCTCTATTTAGTAGTCATTTCATGAATCCTAGTTTTTTTTCGTTTTTCTAATGTTTGTTACTATCTTCATCAAATTGTTATCACCGAGAGGACGGCTCCCTAATTTTCACAGGAATCATGGCGTCAGTATCATATATTACGCTAAAAGGTGTTTCTTTATTAAAGGATTGAGGAGTAAATCTATAAGCCCACAAAACTTCTAGTAAATCTCCCGATAGTTGCCTTTAGCGGAGTCTAATCTCTATTTCAACTCTGCCAAGATGATTGTGTTGATGGCCTTAGCTTGCCCATTAGATTATGGATACTCCACTAAGTTTGTTATGCATTTGATAATGAGATTAACATAGAATTTGACTAATCCCTTGTTTATAAACTATCTCACATTGTTTTGTGATAATAGTATGTGGCACCATGTAGCGGCATATTATGTTCTTCCAAACGAAGCGTTGCACCTGTTGAGAAGTGATAGTTGTTAGGGGCTCTATCTCAATCCACTTGGTAAAGTAGTCAATGTCGACTAGCAAGAACATGACTTGGCCTTTATCGGGTGCAAAAGGTCCAACGATATTCATTCTTCACTTTGCAAAAGATCATGGGAAGATGATATAGTGAAATCCTTCCTATTTGTTGTGGACAATGTTTTTCGTGCTTTTGACAAAAAATACATTTCTTAATGTACTTCACACAATCTGCTTCCACGGTTAACCAAAAGTAATCAACTTGTAGGACTTGTGTTATCATAGTTATTATCCCAAAGTGGTATCCATGTATACCTTAATGTATTTCACGTATTATGTTTTATGCTTGGTCTAAGGTAATGCATTTAAGCAAAGGTCGACTATAATCTCTTTTAAACAACTTGTCATTCAACAAAGTGTACCACACAACTTTCCTGACCCATCCATTGCCTTCACCCTCAGGGACACTTTCAATCTTAAGATATTAAATGAAAGGAGTCATGCAGGTTGCCTCCTCATTGCTAACTTGCATGCATTCATGTATTTTGTCTGCGGAAGGTGACGACAACACTTGTTGAAGTAACGACTTATATCTCCTCCTTTTTTTGTACTTGCTAGCTTAGAAAGCATATAAACTCTCATATTTTCCCCTTTTGTGATATGTTTGAGCTTAATCTCGACAAATTTGTTGATCATGTTTCAAACCAAGTGATAATACTGAAGAAGCAAGGCATCTTTTACTTGGTAATCTCATGTCAGATAGCCTATTGTAAGCCAGGAATCATTCTACCAAATTATCTTGTTTGCTTTATGTAACGCCCCAAATTTGGGTGTCACGAATTATAATTAAATTAAGATAATTCAATATCCTCTTAACGCGTAAAATGGTGCCAATTAAAATTTTGAAATTTAAATCTCGCAGAATTCAAATAAAGTTCTAACTTCACCAGAAAATATAGTCCAATTACAAAATTCCAAAACTAATAAAATAAACCAAGGAATAAAATTTATCCAATTACATTATTTCTGAAAATTTATAACTCAAAGCTTTAAATAAAAGGTTGTCCCCCACTCTCATGTCGCTATCACGCGTCTGGAGTATCTGTTACACTCCCTGCTCCCGTATAACCAAGGTCATACGATCATCGCAAGACACACACACCACCACCAACATAAACAAATATGGGTAAGCTACCATAACACCACCAATAACAATAAAATGTGTACCAGATAAATAAACACAATTTAATAGTAATCATTCATCTACAACACTACCCTTACTCACATAATTGTTTCTATTTCATGTACAACATCACATATACCTCACTCAGAGCTAATCACATCACGCAACCTTCATCATGAAACACACCATGAGCCTCCACAGTACCATAACTCCACCGTGAAAAGAATCAGTCACACTTATGTACCCTACCTCAAACCTGTAGCCTCCCCACAGGTCCCCTGTAGCCTCTCCTACAGGTCTGCTCGAGTAGTCCCGCTTACCTGGCTAAGGAACATGTTTCCTGTCACTCAAGGACAAGACAAACACCATCACCCCCACACAAGGAGGGCTCAATACCCGAGCTCTTCCTTTTCGCACACAAGGCCAAAGGAAGTTGCTATCTCTATCGGACGATAGTCTCAGGCTTTACTAGGTACAACAGGTGGACTTATCCTTCACTCTTGTGCTCATCAACTACACCCTTAGGTACAACCCCACACTTACTCGTTCCAACGTATATCTCTAAGTACAACAAACGTTCTCACTCTCCATCTAATATTGGTCATTCATCATTATCTACAGTCTCATTCAAAATCTAATGTGCTCAAACTAAACCCTCTCAGATTCAGTAATTTACAATTAAATAAATAATTAAATAACTAAATAAATAAATACATAAACACCATAAAAAATAAAATAAAAATTAAATAATATCATTCCAAATAAATAAATAAATATCATAACAATCCAAAATTAATAATAAATTAATTATCACTTTAATTAATCACCAAAGTCTCGTTACTTCCCTATTTAGAAGTAAAATAATTTATTTTCTAATTAATTACTAATCATTAATAATACTTTTCTCTCATAATTATTATCATAATTTAACGTTTTCGTCTCTCTCTCCAATTATAATTTATTTTTCTCTTCATACCGTTTATTAGTATTAATTACTGTCAGTGTTGCACTCTGCAAGCTCCAAACCAGGCCCATCCACTAGACCTGTAAATCCCACTAAAATTTCCATTAATATAATTTAATGTTTTTGTTTATTATTATCATTATTTTTTTTAACTGGATCCGCGGCCCAAACAGATAGCTCAACCCAGAATGTCAGCCCGATCTAAAATTGTCTGTCTAAACAGAAACCCATGATGGTCTCTGGCCCAACTTAGGCCCAACGTTGATTGTCACCGCAAGACCTAGTCGCGTCCACCATAGTCGTTCCACTGGTGCAACTACCACAGTCACCACCGCGGAAAGAACCCTCCAACGTCAATCAACAGAAAACCCAAGAACCATCCCCATCGGACCAACAAGGACAAACTCTTGACGAAGAATTTCCCCAAATCAGAAACCACCTGTTAAACCCCCAAATTACAAAATTGACTCAAAAGAATAGAAAAAAATTCCCAATGCAGCACTCATCAAAGTCATCCTCTTCACGGCTCGACCGGTGTGAAACGCGAGGAACAAGAGCTCCAAGGTGAACCTTCAATCACCAGTTCAGTTGCCGCAAACCCACCTGATAACAGAGGCTACCACACCGCAAACGCAAACCCACTCTTCTCCTCTACGTCGTCGCCATCAAAGAGGGCTTCTCGCATCGTGAAGACGTTGAATCTGGAACCCTTACGGAAACGCCAATGCTACATGACGCCCTTGCCGCGCCTCGCATAGTGCCGCCCCTTCTCGCCGTGAGATTGTACCTTGATCCAGACGCAGAATCCTAAGATTTGGTTGTCCGCGAGGGAGAGAGAGAAAAGAAAGAAGATTGAAGCTTCTGTTGAGCAAGAGATTAGGTTGAACATAGGGGAGAGATAGGAAAATTTGGACAGAGGAGGAGAGATGGAGAAAAAAAAAAGTTCCACCCTAACCAGGGTCTTCTGACTCCAAAAAGAAAAAAAGCTGAAACCCCCAAATAAAAAAATTTTCCAAAACCCTATATTATTTTTTTTATTTTTGGAATTGCCATTAATTAAAACCCTAGGTATTATATAATTTTAAATACAGAATTCAATCACCTGAATTCTTAATATACAATTCTAAATCTCCTTGACATAGAATTCAATTTACGTTGAATTCTTAATGACACATAAAGTAATTAGCATAAGAATTCTTATCTCATTCAATTGCATACGTAGGTTTCAATTACTTAGAATTCAATTGCTTGAATTCCAAATATGATATTAACATAATAACACGAATGAAACAATGAAAAAAAAAATCTCAAACATTCAATTATAATATTGAACATTCAATTAAATTAACCACCATTTAAATACAAAGATAGTTTTTCATAATCATAAAAAGATACTCAAGAAACTTTTCACATTCATCATAAAATCAAGAAAAAGTAAGCTTCCCATACCTTAGCCGATCAAAAAAAATAAGCTTTCACTCTTTCCTTTACAGACTTTTCTTTCCTTCAGTTTCTTTGTCTAATGCTATCTTTTTCCTTCTCTCACAAAAGTAACGTATCCCTTTTTTTTTCCAGTTTCCTTTCTTTTTAAATAAAACTTAAAGTAACTGCTCTTCCTAAAATCTTTCAACCACTATTTAAAAAACTTAACTGCTATAACTTTTATTTTCTTTTTCTGTTTATTTTATTTAGTATAAGTCTCTTGCCCTTTCAGCCAAAAAAAAAAATAAATAAAATTTCAATAAAACAAAGTTTCTTCTAAACCTCTCTCCCTAGGATTTGAACTCACATCCATTCAAACTTATACACACATCTCTACCAACAAGCCAACACATCACATTGATAATTTCAAACATTACAGTGGTAACAAACAATCAATAACTTATGCTGCATTCAAATTAACAAAACCATTAAATAACATAAATTTTATGTTCTAATCAAGACTAGAACACATAATCATTCGACACCTCAAAGAGCTCTCACTCATTGAGCTACACAATACTTTATAATAACATGCAACTTCATTAAAAATACTCACGTCTCATTACACTATTAATCTTAAGCCCTATATTTTTCTCGGGTCTTACACTTTAACTTCTTTGGTTAAGGTGAGGTCGACTATGATAGCCTCATACTTAGTCAGATTGTTGAATGTTTTGTAATTAAAGTGAAGTGATTTATTTATTAATACGTCATTTGGTCATTTAAGAACTGTATTAGCTTTTGCTCCCTTAAGGTTGGAAGAACCATCTACATATAACATTTATCATTCTTCTTCAAAAAATTTATCACCTTGAAGATCGTTACCAAAGTTTGGTAGACATTGTGTCTGTATTGGTCCTCTTAGTTTGCGTTAAAGATTGAATTATGGCAACTTTATAGACCATGATGACATCCTCCCTGTCAGGTTAAACTTTTGTAATATTTTCCATATCGGATAGTCAATTTTAACGATAACCATGTGACTTTGAAAGGGTGGTCTCAACGTTCTTGTTGTGGTGACAAGGGACATCATCACCTTCTCCATCATTTGATACCGAGTTTCAACACCTTTAAGGGTTCTACTTATAAAGTACACAAGATGTTGTTCACCATTAACCTCTTAAACATGGGTTGCAATGATTGCATCTCCAGCCATTGCTGTATATATAAACAAGCATAGGTCAAGCAATATCTAGTTTATTAGAATTGGTAAAGATGCCAATTTGTTAAGTTGTTTGAACCTAACATGACATTTGTCATCCTGAACAAGCTTTATGGATTTCCTCAATAATTTTATCATAGGACGGGCCTTATCCGTCAATTTTGGGAGGAATTGTGAGATTGTGGTTATCCTTTCAATAAGGCATTTTACTTCTTTAACATTCTTTGGATTTCTCATATCAATCATCATTTTTCACTTTTTAGGGTTCGCCTTGATTTCCTTATGCATGAGCATAAATCCAAGGAACTTGTCACCATCTACCCCAAACACATATTTTTTTGGGTTAAGTCGTAAGTTGTATTATCGTAAAGTTAAGAGTATGTCAGATAGATTTTGCAAATGTTGGAAATGGTTAAGAGACTTCACCATTATGTCGTATACATATACATCGAAATTTTTACCAAATAGGTGTTTGATCACTCGGACCATAACACTCTAATTTGTTGCTCCAACATTCTTTAGACCAAAGGCCATGACCTTACAATAATAATTAGTTTATTCTACAATGAAGACAATTTTTAGCTTGTTTTTCACTATGAGAACCTAGTTATAGTCCGAGTAGGCATCCAGGAAGCTCAATACATGGTTGTTGACAACTTATCTACTTGATGGTCAATGCTAGGTAAAATGTAGATATCCTCAGGGCAAGCCTTGTTCAGGTCGGTGTAGTCCACACACATATTTCACTTTCCACTACCTTTATTTACTAGTATAATGTTGGCTAACCATGTTGTGTAGTGTGCTTCCTTGATAAAGCTAATAAAGCTAACTTGCAAAAGTTTTTTAGCTTTGGCCTTAGCAACTAACATTCTTTCTTCCTTTAACTTCCTTATTTTTTTTACAATATTGGTTTGACTTCACTAAAGATGGATAACTTATGAGAAACTATCCTTGGGTCGATCCTCGAAAGGTCAGTCATTATTCATGCAAACAAGTTGACCTTGTTGGTTAGAACTAAGCCCATGGCCTTCTCTCCTTTTTCATCCATCATCACTCTTATATTTAGATCCTAATCTTTTTGCAAAAGAAATATCTTGTTTTCTCCCATAGGCTCCATTCATACATTGTTGTCTACCTTGGGGTCAAAATCCTCTATTTCTTTTGTGGTCCCAACTACACTTGATGCTCAATGTTATTTGTATTAGGTAACATTCGTGAACTGTCTTCTGGCTGTCGTGAACCGTGCTGATATCTCTTAATAATGACGAGAACTTTATGGCTATGTGAGGGGTGAACACCATTACATATAGGAGGTTAAGGGATGAAGATGTTATAAGATGTGTTGACATCAATGATTGAGTGTTTGATATGTATGGTATTCGTGAGATTATCTTGTCCAAAAGTTGTATGTAAATAATGTAGCCACTGATACTCACCCTTTCTCTGTAAAAACTGTATATTGACAACTCTAACTTCTTATATACTTTTTTGGTAAAATATATATCTTGAATTATATCTAATATGTAGCCAAAATATTTTTAAAATATAAAATTATTGTTATGTTTGTAGTTGTCATATTTAACCAGGCTTTTTTAATTTTAATAAAGTCATCCATTAACGATAAACATACTATCTCTAATATTAAATGTAAATGGTAATATAAAATTGCATATTTTATCTATATTATCCTAAAGATACCATTGTAGATCAACATTTATGATTATATATTTAAATTAAATAAAAATAAAATCATTTATATTTCATTGTCAGCACAATAAATTAAGGAATACTTAATCGTGTCATTGATTTATTTAGTCAAAATATTTTAAAATATCTAATAGTTTTTGCCTTTTTAGTTACCATATTTAACCACTAGTTTATTTTTGGTTTAACACCTATTTTGGTCCCTTGATTTGTAGGGTCTGTTCAAAGTTGTCCTTCCTTTTTTCAAAAATTCAATATCGTCCTATATTTTGCACAAATGGTTCACGTTAGTTCGTTTTGCTTATGGCGTTAAAATGGCTAACGACAGACTTGCCTCGGTGGCAAAAACTTGATGACTTGTACAATTATATTTGACGTGGCACTGTGGGGTCACTTGAGGCCAATGAGAAGATGCCACGTGGCAGATTACTTTCCACCCAAAGTTAGGGTTTTATAATTGCAGAATGGGAAAGGGCTTTCTCTCCGTCGTCATTTGAGGGTTGTTCTCCTTGAGAAAGGAACAAAGATTGTGCAGTACAATTCGGCAATGGCGGTGGTGGAGATTACGACTGTGGCCGAGAAAGATCCGAAATTGAGGAAGTGAATGTAACATCTTGCCTAATTCTCCACGCGCTTTCAGACCCATGGAACATCTTGCCTAATTCTCCATTCACTGCCATTAGACTGAATCAAAATAGTATCTCAAGTTCTGTGCCAATTTTTTTTGCAAATTTCTCCAATTTGAATGATTTGGAGCTTAGCAGTTGCAGGTTGAGTGACCATTTTCCAAAGGGTATCTTTTAAATACAAACTCTTAATGTTCTTGATATATCAAACAATAAGGATCTTCATGGAGCTTTGCCAAACTTCCAAGAAGATGCAGTTTTTCTTCACACCATGAATCTCAGTAATACAAAATTCTCAGGGAAATTACCAAGTTCTATTTCCAATCTAAAGCAGTTGTTTGTGTTAGATCTATCTAACTTTAATTTATGAACATGACATTTCATCCTTTCCCAACATGAAATATTTATTGTTGGGTTCTTGCAATCTGAGAAAAATTGCAGGATTCTTGAGAAACCACCCTCGGTTGCATGCTTTAGACCTATCCAACAGCCAGATTCATGGAATAATACCTAACTGGATTTAGAGATTTGACTCTCCGGTTTATCTAAATCCTTCCAACAATTTTCTCACATCCATGGAAGGACTCTTCAGATCCCGATTCTGACACTGGTTCTTATCTCCTACATTACAGGGAAAAGTGTGATAAAAACTTTTAGTTTTGAGCATGCCAACTAATTGGACATGTCATTTAATTTTGGTCAGGAAAACAACTCTACCGTTAGTTTTTTTAATGTCGTAAACAAAAATGACTAACGTGTACAATTTTTGCGAAATATAAAATGTTAGTGAACTTTCCAAAAAAGAGAAAACAACTTTAAAAATACCCTACAAATCAAGAAACTAAAATATATATTAAACCTTTATTTTTAAAATAAACATTCATAAACAGTCTCCATAATTTCTATCTACAATAATAGCTACAATTGATTATATAAAATTCCAATAACAATCATCTTTTATCTAAATTATATTTTAATTTTACATTCTATTATTAAAATTTGGTTTTAATTTACTCGTTTTAAATTAAGAAACTTGATTTTTCATATATCTTTATCCTTATTGTATAACTGATAAAGATGGATTAAAAATCGTAAGAGACAAATACTAGTATCAAAATATATTGAAGTGTAATTATAAACAAGTTAGTAGCTTGATATGCATGTTCTATATCCCAAAAGCTAAACAATATAATTTGGATATGCATTTTTAATTTTAAAGTTGTTATGTGATTTTCTCTTAGTGCTTGATATACATAGGTAATTCAATTTTTGAAACATGTAATCTCTTTATATATATATATATATATATATATAACATTTCAAACACATATAATTCAACTATACAATTATCTATCTATGTGATGCTTGCATATATGATTTCTTTATATAATATTTTCATACAACATTTTTTATTTATATGAATCAAAATTTTCAATTATACATTTATCATTTACAAATTTATTCTATCGGGTTTCACAATATTAACATATAAAATTCAACTTTTTAAATTTGATAAGACGAGAGCTTTTATGGAGGAGAAAGAGTTAATAGGGATATACTTTAATTTGTTTTTTTCATTAACAAGAAAAAACAGTTTATTATGAATTCATACTTGATGTAACATAATGATATTGTTTTTCTGTTTTATTTTTTTTAAAAACAATGGAGAAAATTATGGATAATGTCTTCTATAAAAAAATTAAGTGTATTGTTTGAAAAACAAAATATGTTTTTTTTTTCATTTATTTCCTCTAAATTTTTTCAATTATATTTATATTTCGAATATCTAATTACATATTAACAAAAAAAACCTCAATCTTTACTCTCCTAATTAAAAAAATTACGAAATTTTGAGTTGGTGATTTATTTTTTTATAGCATGTACATACATAAAGTAAATTCAAATTTCTAATAATAAATGTAAATTTATTTTATATATTAACTTAACTAAATTTCAAATATTTGCGTTAGTTCACGATAAAAAAATCACTTATAAAGTAATAAAATATAATTATAAAATTGGTTTATTTTTATAAGTTATACTATTCTGTTATATATATATATATATATATATATATATATATATATATATATTATTTATTATATTTATTATATAAAGAACATACACGTAATTTCTCTTAATATTATATTTTAATTGAACAATTTTATTTTCATTTATGTAAAAACCCTTCTGATTAATCTGCCCATCTATACGAATACTACTCCCAGGAACAATTTTCCATCTTCCACAACCTTGTGCCGCCATTCTTTTCAAAACCTTGTCGGCGAACCTGCGCGCTTTCAATCTCTCACGCTCCGTTTCTCACTAACACAGGTACTCTTCTATCTGCTATATTGGATGCCTACCCATGCCCTAGAAATCTCGCGTTCTCACCTAACTCTGAAGGTCATTCTTGCGTGTAGTTAGATTCTTTCCTTTTCGATTTCAGTACTGCACCTGTTTCATCAAAATCCTCGTTGTGAACACCGTTTTCTGTTTGCTGAAGTGGATTCATTCAGTTTGTTGAAATACTTTGAAACTAACTCTGCCGTATTGTATTCCCTATGTTTGCAACTGACTCGACTGTGATATTTAAATTCAATTTTTGTAGAATTTAATAAAATGAGATAATTGGGGTTTGGAGGTTGATATTTGAGAGTTTGACTAATATCAGAATTGATCTATGTTTCTGGCCAGGGTTTTGAATAATCTAGCCCTTTCTCTGATAATGGGTAAAGCTAAAAAGGGTCCAAAGTTTGCTGTTAGGAAGAAGATTGTCACTTCCAAAACAATAAAAAGGTGAGTTTTTTTTTCTTTCTCTTCCTTGGGTGTTGGTTCCTTCATCGGACTTGGTTTTATTGTTTGAATCCTGTCAATTTCAGTTACAAAGAAGAGGTTTTGAACCCAGAAAAAAAGAATATTGTGAAGGAAAAGTTACCCAGAAACATGTAAGCTACTATTCTCACTCTTTGCCCCTTGCCCCTTTTAATTGGTCCTGAATTTATTGTTTTTCTTCCTTTCTCTGTTGGTTAAATTTGTGGTTTGAATTTGTATTGTTCAGTCCAAGTCATTCTTCGGCACTTTTCTTTCAATACAATACTGCCCTGGGACCTCCTTACCGGGTTTTAGTGGATACCAACTTCATCAATTTCTCAATCCAGAATAAAGTGAGTGTGCTTTGTTTTGTTTTAATTTATAGCTTTTTGCTTCTCTCTTTCGAATAAACAAATGATAACTCTGACTATACATACTTAAGTTTCCATGGAATACACAGCTCAGATTTGTAATATTTGATATGTTTGCAACTATATGTAGATGACATGCCTTATTACATTTGATGCTCATGATATAAGATTATCACTGTTACATTATAAAAATACTTAAGTATTTTGATTGTAATGGATTTTGTAGTTTGTCTCTTTCTCACACAATTTTTTTCTTTCTTTATGTAGTTGGATCTGGAGAAAGGGATGATGGACTGCTTGTATGCAAAATGTGAGTTTGAAGTAGATGATAATTTGTCTTAATTAATGTATTTAATTTTTAGCTTAGCTGAATGCGGAGGTTACTATTAATTTTATATATTGTGTTGTGATGTTCTTTGCTATTATTAAGAAGCTCATTTTTGTAATGTGGCATTGTATATGTGAATCAGACTTCCCATATTATATAATTACCTTTGTTCTATTGGAATTTTGGACTTTCAGGCACTCCTTGTATCACAGACTGTGTGATGGCAGAACTTGAGAAGTTAGGCCAAAAATATCGCGTAGCTCTAAGGTAGATGTTATGTCTTGATTATTATAGATTTATATTCTTACATTTGAGATGTACATGTAAAAGGTTAGCTCACCCATTTGAGTGAGGCACCTAAATAAAATCAAATTTTTGTTTGCTTGCTAAGCTTGTCCGTGCTTTCTGCATGTTTTGTTTTTCACTATCTGCTTTTATAAGTTAAGTTTATGTCGCATAACAAGCAATATTCTTTTGTATTTTCACTGCTAAAACCCTTGCTTTTTCAAAAGATAAAAGATTCAAATGTCCTACTTTTAATTTTCATCCATTATGACATTCTCTTCTAGCTCAAGTACAAATTTTTTAAATTACAAAAGGCAAAATATCTTAAACAAATTTACGAAGGTCAAGCCTCTGGGCATATTTCTCATATAAGTTGCCTTCCAATATAGTAAAGAAAAGGGATTATACTATTCTTGTTTCAACTTCTGGCCGTATTTATTTATCCCTTTAAAACATAACAGGATTGCCAAGGATCCTCGATTTGAGAGAATACTATGTACTCATAAAGGGACATATGCTGACGACTGCCTTGTTGAGAGAGTTACTCAGGTGTGATTTATTTTTATGAGCTAAATGCTCAGAAGCATCTGGTAGCAATTTTATTATTAAGATTAATGATTTTCCAAGCTGGATGAGAAATAGTTCATTTGCTGTTCTTTTTATGTGTATTATGATCATGAGGAATGAAAAACAACTTTTCAACATCTTTTGTTCTATAATTAAGGCAAGGGCCAACACTAGAGGATGGTAAATTTGGTTCATTTCTAAACCCTTGTACAAATTTTCATTCATCTTTTATTCTATAATGAAGTCAAGGGCAATCATAAGAGGATGATAAATTTGGTTGATTTCTAAACCCTTATACATTTTTTGTTACGGATAGATATCTTATTATGTGGGACTGTAATAGTTAAATCTATTAACTGTATGTGGTCATCTAAATCAGTAAACAAATGTCTACTGCTACTCTTGAGATGTAAAGTGAATAGAACATTGGTATACAAATGTCCCCTTCCATGTTGTAAATTGGAACTATGAAAAATTGTAGCAAATATTTATTTTTGTTTTGAAATCATAGCCAAGAAATAGGTATCACGGACATTTAATCTCTTGATTCTTTATGTTAATGGAATTCATCTCCAAATTCTTTCGTTTTGAAACGTACATTCAATATTCATTTTAAGTGAACTATTTTATTAAAATGATTTCGAATAAAAGTAATGATAGCACCCATTTTCTGCTTATATCTGTCTTCCCCTTCATTTATGCAAACTATTTTCTTGGAAACAGCACAAGTGCTACATTGTTGCAACATGTGATCGGGACTTGAAGAGGAGAATTCGGAAGGTAAAGTTACATTCATTTTTCGTCTTCGTTGTTTGATATTGGATTCTGATGCATCACCCATGAACTGAATTTCTGTATTACAGATTCCCGGTGTTCCAATAATGTACATCACCAAACACAGATATTCAATTGAGCGGTTGCCAGAAGCAACAATGGGTGGCGGTAAATACTCTTGTTTAGTGAAATCTATAATGATTGACTACGAATTTGAACTTAGATACCGAACTTTGCCCAACTTTATTTATAAAATACGTAAATTAAGCTTCATTGACTTTTGTTCATCAACTCCTAAGCTGTTCTTTATTTACGATGTTTACTCGTGAGCTTCAAATTGCCACCTGCATATCTTGAATTCATGCGGAAATAGATAATAACCGTAGTTTTTTGTACTGTCAATTACCCTGGTAAATATGATCTACTATAATCACAATAGAAGAAATCCATAGAGCCTATTTTTCTCACATATGACTAAAGCTAAGTTTCATCTTAGATTAAAGTTAAATTTCTGGTGAAGCTTAACAAATTTTTGCCTTTTTGCACCGGATTTTAGTTTATTTCATTGACTCTCTCAAATTAAATGTAATTTTTAGTTGTTGATGATGAAATTTCATCAATTCTTTAGGTAGTCATGAATGGAAATAAATTATTAATTCATCATTTAGGTGGTCTTGTATATATTTGACACACAAACTGACGTACTTGTGATTCTCAATGCAGCACCAAGAATTTGATGCAGTCAAACTAAAACTGGTAAAACTTGCTATACCAAAAGTATGGACACCAAGAAGTATGAAATCCTTCTACAGTACCTGCATGCTTGGTCTTTTTGCTGGCTGGAATTAATTCTACCGGAAGCTTGAGAATGAACAAAAAGCAACTCTTCAATGGGTTTTATACCTGATTTTTTCTTAGTCTAACTTATAGGTGTAGAATTGTTCAAGTTTTTGGTTTCCTCATATTGCCCATCTAATGTATCATGGTCAGCAGAATTCTTGAAACGATGTTTTTTTTAGTGCTAGAGAAGGACCTTATTTTCCTTGAATGTAATATGTATTGGCTGATCCTTCACATGTCAGAAGACTGAAGCAGAAAGTAGAAAATTCAAGACTACTTTACCTCTTTAAAAACTACTAGCTCCAAAAAAAAAAAATTTGTTTCAAATTTTGTTTAATTATATATATCATATATAATTACACTCATTGTTAGACGTAAATTATACTAAACAGGTCATTTGATTAAACTTGTTTGCTTGATAACTTGGGTGTATGTATAACCTTCAATTCAACATGTTATATTTCATGTCAAATAAAGTGCTACAGGGCATTATATTAAATGAAGAAACAAAAATTGCTAGGAATTGATTTCATTTTATGCTTAAAGTGTCTATATTACAAAATTCTTCAACGTTTTATAGAGGTTTAGAAATGTATAAAAGCAAAAATGAGATTTACCTATGGATTCTGTATCGAGTTATAGGTAACATGTATAATATGGTAGCTATTAGTATGAGAACTTCAAGAATATGCAAACAAAAGTTATTGATATGCTTGTTCAATTTAATTTTGGATGCGCTTGTTAAGGTTTACGAAAAAAGTATACCCTATTGCATTTCTTTTTATGGTTGAATTGGTTTTTGATGGAAGTAACTAACAATATCTTTGAATATTAGAGGAATACTTCGGAAATAAAATATTTCCGTCTAAGTTGAATATATATTAAAAAGTTATCATTATGTGAAAATTTTGACTTGAGGGATGAAAACGGAAGTTTGACTATCATATTTTTATTTTTTGAAGTAAAAATTTGTTTTTATTTTCATATTTAACGAGTTTGAAATTTTGTTATTTTTATTGTTTCAAATACTACTTAAATATTAAAAAAAAACAATAAAAACATAATAATATCAAGGATTTAATGTAATAAAAGGACACATGATTTCAAGAGTTTATACATTTGATTTAATAAAATTCAATTTTTGTTTTTCATAAGATGTAATATATTATTTGAACTTAATTACAAAAAAAAATAGTAAACTATAAGTGTTTTAGTAATTAAAAACGAGAGAATGTATGAAATGAAAATGAATATAAAAATATATATAAGACAAAAGCTAGACAAATAATATAAAAATAGATATAGACATACACATATTTCTCATATCTATACTCAATAAAAAAAATGAGAATTACTCGTACTTATATCATGTTGATGCTAAAATTTTCTATCAAAACCGGAACACTACAAATGAATTTATTGGTTCCCTGGTCTAAAAGTTCCATTCCTTTATTTTCCACACAACCTTTTAAAATAATAGAAATATAGTTTTAACGATAATAAAAATATTTATTAATTAGTTTAAGAATCATAAATTTGAAATCTGAGGAGAACCACAATATTAATAATGGAGAAAAAAATGCATTTATTTTATTGAATATCCAATGTGCAGTTTGATTTAATTTGAGTTGCAGTGGGACATATAAAATGGGAGAATATTAATTCCAACAGGCTTTTTTGTCTCTATAGAGTGAGGTATCAGCAGAGACGCGCGAGGGGGAGGTGGAGTGCGGGTGAGGGTAAGCGTTACGTTAGTTACGTTAAGGTGTTATCGAGTTTGGTTCATGGACGAAGTGATGACCATGGCGGATGTCACAGCCAACACGCAAGGATCAACCACCGCCTCTTCTTCCCTCCCTTCCAATTTCCCTCTCATCTCCGCCTTCCTCTCCTTTGCCCTCGCACAGTTCCTCAAGATCTTCACCACCTGGTTCGTTCCTCCGTTTCTTACACTTCCACCAACGCGTAACGTTTCTTCTCTCTTTTTCTCTTGCGCCGTTAAGTCAAACTCGATAATCTGCTTTACCGCTGTTATTTTCCTCGTCCGTCAGATCAGAGCGTTGTGATAACAAAAGCGCGCGTGCTCGCGTGTTTTAATAGGATCCAGCATGTTACTCGCTGTTTTACGCCTGCCTTGCTAATATCTGTGTTTTCGTCGATAATTCGTGTATCGGTGTTGTGTATTTGGGTAAGGATTTGTTGAGATTTGAGTTTTAGGGTTTGGAATTAAAGTACTGTCCATACTTTTGTTCTATGCTCTGGATAGTGGAGTGTTGGGGTTGAATCAATCCGTTGGGAGATATGATCTCTGTGTGCCTATAGATATGTTTTTCTTAGCATTTTTTTTCTTATCTGAGAAATCAAATATTTTATTTTGTATTGTAGGGATTGGATTCTGAGGCGCTGTTTGGTTTATTTTTTTTATATAAGTACTTATTGGAGAAGAAAATGCCATAAGGTTCTCTCAAGTAATAAAAATTAGCTTAATGAATAAGATAAAATCAGTTTTCTGAAGAACCTAAAGGAGATAAACTTTTCTGAAAAACTTATTTTATGCATAAGTCCATTTTATTTTATGATAGAAGTTTATTTAATTTTATCTTACCAGAAAACATAAGAACATGAGTAGAAAATAGTGTTTAAGCTGGTAGTTTTACTAGCGCGAAAAGAAATGAGAATCATATCTAGTTAAAGTTGTGTGCACGTGTTTGCTTTCATCTCGTAAATATTTGGACGTTTGGCTTGTGTCTTTTTTTTTTCTTTAGAACTGGATTTTTTCTTTGATCTGAATTTTATGAGATTGGAAATATGAGCTCAAATTTTTGCAAAACTTTTCTCCTAGATATTCAGGTATAAGGAAAAGCGATGGGATTCTAAAAGGATGCTTGATTCGGGTGGAATGCCTTCGTCACATTCTGCAACGGTGTCGGCTCTTGCTGTTGCTATAGGTCTCCAAGAAGGGGCAGGGTCATCTGCTTTTGCTGTTGCCGTGGTCTTGGCATGTATTGTATGTATGCTGTTTTGTCTTGTTTGTATTAAAATATTATTTTTTATTTTTCATTTTTTTGGTGTTGACATGTCTGGAAATATGTCCATATTTTTACCCTGCTTTCTTGTTTTTAGTCTGAATAAGTTTTATTAATTAATTAATAACTATGATTTAATGTTTTAAGAAGCCATAGTATCTTGCAGCATACGGAACAAAATTTATAGTAGCCTTCATAAATTGAATTGGGATTTAGAAGAGAAAAAAAAAGGTTCATTTGGTATGAATCTCTACCTTTTGAGTCGTCTGTTGCCCCAAATACAAATTATTCCACATGTTCTGAAAAACAACACTTGTAGATTTACTTACCACTTTCATTGTTATGATGCTTCCATTGTGGAGCATTAAAGAATACATCGTATATGTTTGGAATTTACTATGAGATTGATTTAATCTCACAATGTTATTAAGTCTTATGTTAGGAACGTATTCTTATATCATGTAAAATACGTTTACCGAGGAGGATTGTATAATATGGTGATTGTTATTTCCGTCATAATTCTTTCACTAAAAGAAGTAAGGAGTGTTTTGACCACTTTGCCGTGCTTCCTTGTCTTTGGTATTATAATTTGTTCAAGATGATTTTTATCCGAGCTTGGAAATGCAAGTGTCTTTGCTGGTCCCGGTCTTTACTACAGTCTAGTAGGATGATTAAGTTTTGGATAACATTTGTAGGTTATGTATGATGCGTCAGGAGTTCGACTTCATGCAGGTCGGCAAGCAGAAGTAAGTTTTTATACAGGATGCTAGTGTTTTTCTCTTGCTTTACACTTTGCCATTAGTTTATATATACATGTACATTTTATACGTTGCTTCTGTGACGTACTGCAGTTGCTTAATCAAATTGTGTGCGAACTACCTCCTGAACATCCTTTGTCGAATGTCAGACCGCTGCGTGATTCACTTGGTCATACTCCATTTCAGGTGCGTTGGGCTTTTTCCCTTGCTTAAGGACCTTACTTGTTATGATTGATGTCAACTCTTTACTCCTCTGTTTGCTAACCAGCAATTTCCTTCAATGTTCATTCACAAGTATATATATGTTGTCGTTGATTGAGTATTTATGACCAATACCATAGCCAAGAACACCTTTCATAGTCCAATCTTCATGTTTATGTTAGATAGTTGCTAAACATTATTGGTCCACTAGTATCTTGTTATATCTGATTGTGCACACGTTTTTCAATCATCAGAGACAACTGTTTTGTTTGGTACAGGTTGTTGCTGGTGGGGTATTGGGATGCGTTATAGCATTTCTTATGAGAAAATCAAATTAAGATACTTGTGATGTGGCTGATACTAGTCTTGAGTGTCAAAATTGTCGGTGCATGAAAGAAACGAGAGCATCATGGAAAGGATATAAAAAGCTGTTGATGCAAGTATGCAAGTGTATAAAGTGCTTTGATGGTTCCTCTGGGAGATCCTGCGTCCAGACTTTTGGACATTCAGATTTCTCTTGTACACATTAATTAATCGTTGTGTTAGTCCTGTCTTAATTGATCGTTACACAATTTGGGATCACACTGGCTATTCTTTGGCTTGTTGCAAAGCACTCAATGTTGCATTTTATATTTCATCCTTAGGTAGATTAATACTTATGTTTCTACATGGTTATCACAATTTTGTTTTTTAAGTTTTAAGCATCTGAATTTTAGTTTATGTCATTTTGATTGGTTGGCCGTGTTTATGGAGCAGTAGCTATTAACATTTTATTGCTAATTTGATTGTCATAAATGGATCACTCTTTGAAGCTAATATTTTAAAGAATAAATTACTAATTAATAATTAAAAATATTTTAAAGAATGAGTTGAAAAGTATGTTTTCAACATTAAAAATATTTTAAAGAATAGATTTGAGAATATTTTTATTAGGATTGTTTCTGAAAGCATCCCTTAACACGTTTAAATATCATTTGAAATTTACTGGAATGCTTTCCTTAATTGGTCCACCTGTCACCTATTTAGTATACTAGATAGTGTGGAAAAAGAAGAAAATTAAAGAAAAAAAAAGTAGAAATTGAGATTGTTTGTAGGGAGAAAATAAGTCAAAACTGAAGTATTTTGGATCGTGAAAAAAAAGTGTAAAGTGGGTAGAAATGTGATTGATGTAATAAAATAATTGTTCTTATATTTAGAAAGTCGTTTTTAAAAGTAATTTCATATCAAAATAATTTGAAAATTATAAATTAGAATGAAAATAATTGTTAAATTAAAATAAAAAATATTTTCAAATTTCAATGGCCCAAAATGTTATATTTTAAAATAATACTATATTAAAGTAAAATAATTTAAAAGATATAAATTTTAAAATAATTTATTTGTTTATGTTTTACTATATTATTTTTGTTTTAAATATTTATTATATTATAATATAAAATATAAGAATTTATATACATACACACACACACACACATATATATATATATATATATATATATATATATAAGTCAATTATATATATTACAGTGAACATAATCTATTAATGTTAACATTTGAAACTATTTTACTCTTTCTCTTCTCATTTTTTTTTTCGCTTTCCCATATCGATATTGAAATCTAATAAAAGAAATATGTTTACAAGTGATTAAACTTCCAACTAAGAAAAACTTATGAAATTTCTGGAAAATAAAATAATAAATTTATTCTTTTATTTTATACCATTAAAATATGTCATTACGAATACATATGTCAAGAAAATACATTTTTTTTCTTTTATTTGTTCCTCCGAATCCAAATATTGTTAAACTACTTATTTTATACTACCTTTTTTTAAGTTTCTTTCTTGTTTACTTGTTAAAATCTCGAGTGGATCACATGTGTAAATTTAATTTGATTTTTTTTTTTGCACAGTACGCTACATGTAATTTAGTTTGAAAATTATGAGTTGAATGTCTTGTTTATTGTTTTTGAGTAGGAAAAACATTGTTCAACAAAATCTAATAACAAAGTGAATGAAGTAATAATATCATATATATATATATATATATATATATATATATATATATATATAATAAAGACTACCATATATTAATAACTTTTTTTAATAATTTTTTATAATAAATTATATGTTATTATTTTATTGGTTTATATATTTAAAACTGATCAATCACAAATTATCACATATAGGCTGCTGTAAAAAAAATTGTCAAAAAAATTGTTAAAAAAAACATTTTTCATATAATAATTACGGGTCATATATAATATGTCATCCCACAATAAGAATGTACATGGGTAGAATTGAACTTTATCGTCCTCAGACCTTATTAAAATAATTTTAGTTAAATTAGGCTGACTTTTTATTATTCTTTTACCAAACTTAGAGGAAACAAGTAATCATAAGATTTTAAAAAGATATTATTTAATTAAAAAATTTACCTCTGAGAAAGAGCAGGAGTAACAACACGAATAATATAATGTTCTCATAGTCATGGATCCTTTGGACTAATGTTAACTTCAAATTGTATAAATAATAATTCGTAAAGTTGGAATATCCTTTTTCAAGATATTTGTACATGTTTGGTTAATTATGTATTTTTACTAATTCAGATTATGAGTATAAACATATGTTCATTCAAATTTTTCCAATAATTCTAAAAATGCTCATATTATATGATCAAGTCAAAGGTTTATTGAGATTGAATTTTATGAACCAATAATAACTTTATGCAGTATATTTTTAACATAACTACGTTGATATAGAAGTTCACAAATTCTAATTTTTTAAAGACAATTTATACTGATAATACTATTCCTTAATTATTCTAATACAATATTTACATTAGAAAAATATGTTTAGAATAATCAAAAAATTATAATCTATGTCTAGAATCACACATTTAAGTATCCTTAATCAAGTTTTAAATCACTTTTCAATTTTTAAATACTATAACACAATATAATATTTATGAAAGAAATATGTATTACAAAGATAAAGTCTAGATTTGAGTTACATTACATTCAATTCTAATAAATGAGAAAATTAGTTACTTTTACACATCAGTCTAAAAATAATATAAAAAAGTAAAATGAATAAATAACGATAGACAAGATTCTTGAACTATTGATGCCTTTATGTCTTTTTCTTGTCTTTGTATAAAACTCAACTTTTAAATATTTACCAAAAAATAATTTCTCATTTTGATGTCAGAATTAATTATCTTTACTCATCGAACAAATAGTCTTCTTCCTAAACAAATAAATTGTTATATCGTAAAGAGACTGAGGACATTTAAAAAATTTTCTTGTCATTTTTCTCAAACTTCAATTCTCTTAAAAAATTCAACCAAAAAATATTTATATTTATCTTAAAAAAAATATATTTAAATCCTAAATCTTTTCATCAAAGCAACACAAAAATTATCAACTAATGAACAAATAAAATATTATAATAAATATTATAAATAAACAATTATTACATTTATATATAAAAGTTGCATCCTCCTTAATAATTAATAACTAATAACAGTCAATAACTTTTACTCATACTTTATAAACTACGTTACTAATTCCAACATTTCTTAGAGTTAAAACAAACAATTTTAGAAATTTAGGTATAATTACAATATATTATTATTGTCATAACTGGAAAAGGATTAATGGCTAATAGAGGTATATTATATTAATAGAACCAAGGTTTTCATTTTAAAAATATAAATAAAACTTTTAGATATAACTTGGTTCATTTGCATAAACACTTTCTCTCCCTAAAAGCCAAATCCTCTTTTTTGTGCTTTGTCTTCTCTCTTAAATCCTCCCTCATTGAACCATCTTCTCAACAACCAGGAAGCATTTAAGGATTCCTGACGTTGATAGCTCGAAATCCCACCGATCAATTTAGCATTCTTCCTCTGGTAAGTGGTTTCTTTTCTCTCCGTGCTTTTAGAGTCATGATCATGCAACGTTTCCACTTTGCATGAGCTTAGAAGTCCTTTCTTCAAATTCTTAGCTTAACTGAAGTCTAAGAACTATACTCTATCATCAATTGATGATTTGTAGGGTTTTTAAGTTTCTGGTGGTGCAAAGGTTACTTAGATCGTCCGATAACTTGAATTGTTCAACTTAGAGATAAGGGAAGCTTAGGTTTCTTTTCTGTTTGTAGAAATTATCGTGTGTGTGAGTTAGAGTTTCTGCTTTAATCGTATAATAATGCATGTGTATGTTGTGTGGTAGGATACATTGCTCTTGAACTAAAATTTGGTAAAATCGTGTGTTAGAATATGTGCTTATTGATTTGTGATGTATGAGATTGTAAAGATTATAATGAGGAACTGTTATGAGCAGATTGTATGCTGTTGAAATTGAGTGTTATGAATCTTTTGTGCTGTTTGCTAGACTATACTTCAAGTTGGCTATGGTGTTTTAGGTTAGACTAAAGGAAGTGAGGTAGTGTTTTTGAGATTTAGAGGTTAGAGGTCAAATTAGACTATTGGGTCAACTTAGACAAGTCCATTGTGACTTATTAGAAGAGTCAAAATAGTTGAAAATGGTTTCAAAATGGTAAATTTAGAAATTGGTCTCTAGGTTGAAGAAATGAAAGATTTTTGAATGAAATTAATGCATAATAGCTAAGGGATGATTCTAGGAATGTTTAGTATCACTTAGGCAAGTTTAATTCAACCTATACTTCGAGTTAGGAGTGTTAGAAACTCATTAAAGTGTCTAAAACGAAATTTGGGTGGGTGAGTTGTGCAAATCTGCAGAATTTCATTATGCAGATTTTGCAGACTCGCTGTGCGAGAAAATTCGCACAGCGAGCTACCCTGGAGAGTTTCTCTCTACCAGGGCATTCGCATAGCGCCTCTGGTGCGTTATGCGAATCGTCTCGGAGGATTCCCCTCTGTTTGGTGAGTTGCGTTGCGAATTTGGGTCGCTCTGCCACTGGTGTTGGGTTGGGAAATTGGCTAACACTTTAAGGATTCTGCTTTCTTTAGAAGAAGCATTTAGCGAGTTGTCCTTTACAAGTTTTTGGACTATTGATTATGACTTTCAAATAGCTTGCAAAAATCGTTGTCTTGACACTTTTTTTGATTAATTATCGTTTGGTACAGTAAGGTTTCTGTGTTTAGCAGAACTTCTCTCATAGACGCTTTAACCTTTTTAGAATCATTTAATGTTGCGTCTAGGCTGAGCCTAAGTGTTTTTATATGAGTTTCCTAGGTCATTAGATTTTAACTTTGGAAGTCGTTTAGTGTTGCATTTAATTCTTATATCTTTTTCAATTCTTTTGATTTCCAACTATGCCTGGAATTAGTTTGACCATTTTTTGGTGAGGCTCATCTAATGTTTGTATTCCCTATGGAAGTCGTTTATAAATGCTTCTTACTGGACCTTTAATTCCTAGTCATTTGTATTTCCTATTTATTGTGTTAGACTTGTTGTGTGGACACCTTTTATTTTATACTTAGTATTCCTTTATAACGTTTAGTATTTAGACTATTTTACAATCTAAGACTATATCCAAGATTACTTCATTTAATGTTGTTTGTTTAAACTTCAAAACCAAAGATATTGTAGACGAGCTTGTCTTGTCTCAACATGAAGGAAAAGGAAGAAGAAGCCTTTAAAAGAGACTATTGCAATGAGAACTTAGGAAGAGAGGCTTGCAATTTTGGTAAAGTTTCTCTAATATCATTCAAGTTATAAGGATTACAAGAGGAGTGCTTTTCCTTTTATAGTTGAAGGAGAGAGCTAAAGTGCATGCAGTTAAGAAAGAGCCTAGAAGCTTCTTTGGCAAAGGGGATGAGTGGGAGCCTTCCTTTCCAATTAACTCCTAACTTTCGTCTAAATACAATGCATAGGAGCCTTCTTTTGATGTGACCAGCCAAGGCTTCTTTCTTCCAAGTCCAAAGCTTCTTCAAGGCCTATTGAAGCCCATTTAGGCGCTGATTAAGGCTTAAGGCCTTAAATGAGGCATTAATCCCCTTTTGATTGCGCCAAGGTCCTAATCACTACTAAACAAGGTTCTTGGCCAAATACAAGATATAAAATGAAGCTATATTACATATTTACAAAAGTGTTTAAGAGAAAAGAAGAGGCTAATAATTGATCTCCATAAAAGTAGAGTCCTTGTAGCTTCATCTCCCTCTTCCATCCTCTTTGTCATAGCTTTTGTGAGTAGTCCAATATATCCTTCCGATGGTCCTCCATCATTGATATTATTAAAATTATTTCTTGATTTATGTTTTTTATATATACCATTGAAATTTCTTACTCAACCTTAATTAGGATTTTCTCTCACTTCAAGGAAACTATCTTAAAAGTATAAACTAGATTTTTTTTACTAATACCTATTATTATTATTATTGTTTTTTGTTGATTAATTTTATGTCAATTACACAAATTATTCTTCATCAATAATTTCTTAAGACATATTTTTGTTATTAATTGAAAAAAAATGACCAACAATTACTAATTTTGTTTTTATCTGTGAGTTGGGGACACTTTAATAACATTGAGTGAAATTTTGACACAAGAAACTCCAATGAACAATGTTAATGTTAATATTTTTGAATTAATGAAATTTGTTAACATGTCATGAATGTCTTTTCATCTAAACCAAATATTAGAAAAATAAAATAATTTAAAGAATGAATCATGCTATTCAATATATTTAAATTTGGTCTCATTTTTAAAACAAATTTCCATTGCATATTAACTTTTGAAAAAAGTGTCTAAATTATATCATTTTTAAAATAAATTACTAATAACGTTAACATGTCATGAATCAATATGATTTTTTTTATAAGGCTTTTGTTGTCACATGTCAAGTCCTATTGGAACACGTGACACTGATCATACCACGTAACATAGTATTACATGTCAAATTTTAATTTAACTCTTATTAATTGTTTTTTTTTTCAGTTTTTTAATTTCTTAATATTTTTAATTTTTTTATAATTTTTTTTTGTCACGTGTTAAATTCAAGGTATGATATGTGACATTAACAATATAATATAATATGTTAAAAATTATTTTTAATAAAAATGTTAGTATAATATATATAAATAATAATTTATTTAAATTTAAAAAATAGATAATGTTGTTTTATTTTGATAAAAATTCAGACTAAATTATCTCTGTTAATTATTTTTTTTCAAAAACAGCTAATCAAGACATTTTTTTAAAAATTTAAGACATAATTAAAACTTTTTAAAAAAATGAAGAACCAACTTACACACTTTCCCCAAAATGAAGTCTATCAGAAGAATTAATTCTTATATTTTTTATTGGACCGGAAGAGATGGAGTGGCGTTTGGAAATTAAAAACAGCGTGCAGCAGAGTCCATGGGGCATGGTACGAAGATGTCAAATTAAAAGTTAAAGACATATAAGAGTATGGGTGTAAACTCGGAGGTTTTCCGCTGTGGTCCCATTATTTTTAATTTGAATAGTCCAACGCAGTTTCACGGGAAGATATAATTTTTGTAACCATCTTAAATTTGGGAATAAAATAAGGATCCCAGTACTTTGATACTGTGTTTTTATTATAACACTCTTAAATATTATTATTTATTTATATTTATTAAATATAATACTTTATAAATAAAAAGCAGAGTCAAATGATAGTCAGAAAAAAAGTGGATGTCAAAATACATTTTTTTCATAAAATAATTACATTGTAAAACTTGTTAATTCCAAAGACCTTCTCAAGTACGTCAAATACATGCAACAAAGATGTATAGCACCAAATTTTCTACGGGCTACGAATATTTCTGTGACCAAGTGCATCATCTACTTTTGGTGTTGACCCAGTGTTCATACCACATAATATTTCAATTCACATGAATACATGGTAGATACAAATTTCTTCTTTTAGACACGTGGTTCGAATGTTTGATCCGTCCTTTAAATTTCAGAATCTGGTTCTTGTAAGTAAGCTTCTGTATTTAGAGACAAACCTATGGTTTTCTGTGAATCTAAAATCTTTTTATAACTGAACCATCTTGCATTTGTACAAGTGAAGGTGCGGACTCTAGGTGGTTTAAACCAAACTCAACTTTAGAAAATGAACTCATCCTTAAATTACATACACTATTTTCATCATATCACTACTCAATGCGGTGTTTCTAATCACCAATCTGAAAATTGATGTTTTGTCAAATTATACATTTATATCAAACTCAACTTATGAAGCAGTCAAATAATGTATATAATTTAATCAAATTACTTTTGGCTAACATCAAGTGTAGTATTTTGAATCTACTTATTCTCTTTAAGCTTCTTTTTTTCCTGAGGGTATATAAGATTTTACTTCTCGTCCATCATAGGCCTATAAAAAAGCACATTTGAATGCAAATAATCACAATTCAATTTTCATTTTACTACCAAGTACAACACAAGTATAGTGCAAACTCCATTTTTGTTTTTGGTATTTGAGGTCCAATTAAAAGCTATAATCGAGATATAATGTACAGCAGCGGTGATAAAGTCCCTGTTAGAATCTAAGATGTAGAGACTCGTCATACCAACCTTGTCATTTTTAAATTACAATTGCATATAGTTTTAGGCTTTTAGCAGACTAAGAAAATGCTTAACTAGCAGACTAAAGAATGGAATTAAGTCATATTCTAAATAACATAGCTCAGAGATGAAGTAACAAATTGATCATGCCTCGTGAATTGGTCTTCGAAGACCAGTATAAACAGCTGACCTAAAAAGATAAGGTGTTTCTTCTGTCAATACCTCTGCATCCAACTTTTCAACATGGGGCCATATCTGCAAGCAACAATTTAATACAAGTTTTTAGAGCTAAACAAATCTAGAGCAATCTAACCATGGAGGAACAGGTGCAACATTTTATATATGCTAAGTGTTGTTTACAAGGCATTCCCTTAAAAGCCAAGATAAATGCAAACAGGGAATGGAACAATACCTCAGCAGCATACTGCCTAGAAAAAGCCTTCACATAGCCCAAAGTGGTGATACACCACTGCTCCTTTTCACCTACAACATAAGCACCACCTTTCTTCTCTCCATTTGACTGACTGTAGAAGACATTAAAAAGCAATAGTAATATGCACATGCGTACAAAGCAAGAGAAACATTAACTTTTCTTAATTATTAATCTAGCTCAGAAGGACAGGCACGAGAACCTGTTTTGAGATCTCTGGTTTTCGTCATCTAATTCCATTGTTGGTGGCTCTTCAGCGTCCACTGCCATCACATCTACTTGTTGCACAGACTTCAACTCATGCAGTGTTCTAATTCCTTCAGGAAGCCGCTCTGTCAACACATTTGAGAAGCTTTTGTACAACAAGAGAAATAATGCCTGTATATATGCCAATAACCAACAATGCAATGAAAATTTTCTTAGAAACTCACTATTGGCAAATCTATTTTTTTTCAAATACATGGAAAAGTTATCTCTGGCTGTAACAAAAATGTAACCATTCCCAGACATTGTAAACATGTTTGATACAAAAAACTATATGCAAACAATTAACTTAACAAATTTTCCATCAATTACCTCATTTTCCTCAATTGCTCGGACAAGAAGAACTTCCTTAGATTCTAAGGATTCTTTAACAGTTACCACGTCCTCCGTTGTCTTTTCAGCATGTGACTTCAATCTATTCAATCTAACAGGATTGTCACCAGGAACTGGTTCACCATCCACAAGTGTAAGTTTTGACTCTGCAGCCTCTAGCTCAGCTTTTGCCTCCTTGGCAGCTTCTTCGGCAGATGAAATGTTCTTTTTAATAGTTAATATTTCTTTCCGTAAATCAGAAATATGATTATGTGTCTTGCTTACTACATTTCTCAGAATCTGTTCAATAGAAATAAGGGTCGAATTACTATATGAAAGCAAAAGTAATTATCATGATGATCAACTGAAAATTCCATACATGCTAAAATTCATAATCCATGGCATAATCGAAAATAAACATGGCAGAATACAGAAGAAATATGCAAGAAATTAGAGAAATGCTGCAAGAAATCAAGATTCACATAAAGGGCTTAGGAAGAAGTAAGGAATCTGTCATGAAAGGGCAGAAAAAAGGTTCAGATGAAGAGGAGATGGAGGAAGACAAGGGTGAACAGAATTGGAGGCAGCAGGTAGAATTGGCGAGGTTTGAGGGGATGGACCCCATTGGGATGGATCTCTCAGGCAGAGAAGTTTTTTGACACCCAAAATGTAACAGAGAAGGAGAGACTCAGGTTGGCTTACAGTTGCATGGAGGAAGGCACAATCTATTGGTTCAGGGCCTGGAAAAATAAAACCAAGAACCTTTCTTGGAAAGCGCTGAAAGAGGCATTAATAATGGGGTTTGGAGGAAGAGATAAAGGCTCTGTTTTTGAGAAGAAAAGAGAAACGGAAGCTGCAGTTTTGAGTGTTGATGGTTTTGCAAGAATTAGAGGGCAGGATGGGAGAGAAGAAAATATACGTGGAGAGGAACGCAATGATGCAAACTGTGATGGAGACATGGGTGTGATTGCTGCTGGAAAAGTTGAAAAAGCTGTTGTTTTTACTGCTGCTGAAAAAGTTGCAAAAGCTGTTGTTTTTATTGCTGCTGAGAAAGTTGCAAAAGTTGCTGTTTTTAGTGTAGATAGTGTGGTAGGTTGTGGTGTGATTGTCAAAAAAGTAAAGACAGGAAAAAAACGCTCAGGTGGAGGAGAAAATGCAAGCAATTGGGAGCAAAAAGGAGAGGATGCCACTGACAATAATGGAGCTAGGAGGGGTGAGGAGACACCAATTTTTTCGTGGGTGAAAAGAGAAGAGTTGATCACTTATGAAGGGATTGACACCATAAAACAACAGAAGCAGCAAATGCTTTTAAAGTTCAAAACACCATAGGATCAACAAAAGCACATCCAAACAGCAAAGAAAATGCAGTCCAGGGGTGCAAGACTTGGCATAAAAAATTCAAGCACCTTTCTTGGAAAAACCTGGCCCCAACTCTACTAAAGATAGTTGAAGGGAACAGAAGAAGCAGTCTATGTGAGAATTAGGTAGCAGTAACACAGAGGGGGAGTGTGGAAATTTTATGAGAGTTTGTAAGTAGATGGAGCAGCTGCCAAAAGTGTTGTTGCTACAAGGGCCGATGAAGTCAGAGTTGAGATTTTGAGGACTTCACAAAATTGGGCTAAAAGAATCCAGGAAGAGTGGAAGTCATTGGAGGAGGATTTGCCACCACCCAAGCCTCTAGACTTGAATTGGAGGGCAACATCTAGTGGGTTCCCTTCATATGGTAACAGGTTGATGAAGAGGAGCCATGAGATCAAGCTTTCCGATTCCAACCTTGAGGACAAGGTTGTTCTGTAGTGCGGTGTAATGATATGATATAGGGTGATAGGTTATTTGACAGTTAGTTAGTTAGTGGGAAGGGATAGAGAAACTTTATAAATAGGGAGTGGGTTCTGTACAAGGAGATATTATTGAGTGAATTCTTTGTAAATCTGGACTTTGGCCAGAAGAGGGAGGTTATGCTCCCAAACCATTCTTTGTAAAGAGAGTTCGTTTACCGTGAATAATAGAAAATCCCATTCTTCCATTATTATTCCTATCTTTTGAGTGTGTTCTTGTTAGGTTCCAAACCCGGGTACCTAACATGTATACCGAAGTATCTTAAGGATACAATATTTAATGGCTTGCATTTTCAACCTGCATCACTTAACTGCTCTTTATGCTCAAAAACCTGTTGTGACGCTGACTGGGTATCAAATATAGATGATCGAAGATCTATTTCAGGGGCAGTAATTTTTCATGGTCCTAATTGGAGGTCTAGAAAACAAGTTGTTGTACATTTCAATAAAGTCTAGCTGAAACAGCAGCAGAATTGTCATGGATTTCCAAACTACTAACAGAGTTGCAAGTTTCTTTCCTTACTCCAGTTCTTCTTTGTGATAAGCAAAGTGCAGTGGCTATTCTTAATAATCCTGTTTTTTCACAATCGATCTAAACATATGGAGATTGATGTCTTCTTTGTACGAGAAAAGATTTTGGCAAAGCAACTCTTAATTTATCATATTCATTGTCCAACACTTGGTTGGTGCTTCTTCGCAGCAACCTCAATGTGAAGACTTTTGCATCTAAAAAAGTCTTCTCCTTGAGTTTGAGGAGGGCTGTTAGTGTATATACTATAGTCAACTATGGTCAACTTGTATAATTAGTCAAACCTGTTCAGCGGTAGGTTTCTTTCATTGTATATTTTTTTCTCTGTACAGCTATCAGTTTATAACAACTTCTTAGACATTTGTGTCCATAAATAACTATTGTACATAACATACAATGTGTGAAAACAGTAAATAAAAATATTATGTTCTTATTCAATTTTCCCTCTTTTTTCTCTGTTCAAGTTATCTAAGAAGATTCCACCACAATTCCCCTAACATGATCCTGGAGTGAGTTACCTCACAAGGAAACTGAAAAATAAAAAATCCTTCTATTTAACAAAGCATCCATTCCTCTACATAACAAAAACAGAAACAAAATATCTAACCCTTTTATGATTTCCCTATATGATCCATAACCATGAAAAGATCATGAGTGGCAATGCAGTCTAATTGTCTCATCATAAGGCAATGTGCAACAAATGTAAAATTTACTGTGGTTCTAGCTTTGATAAATTACCTGCTTAACTTTGTCCCAGTATGACAAGCGAACTTCCCTCTCCAAAACCTCTTGGACAAAGACACGTTATGGAGCCCACTTTGGGAGGTCTAGGACATAAGCCCACTCTTCCCATGGCCAGATAAACTGGAAGTTTGATCTGCATAATATAGACCATAAACCAAATTGAATATGAAAACACTTAATACACAACTTAGGACACAGACACAGAATGTGTTTTCAACTACTAACATTCATCTGAAAGTGATGATTGAAACAAATTATCAGTTTATCATCACAACGCACCAAATTGTGAGAGCTATAAATGAGCATCTAATTGTTTAATACACTCATCCAACAACTTTACGCATAATTATCAAACATCACACCACTGTTTCCAGTAACAAATTAGACCACAATTTAAGGCTAACACCAACTTCATCATAAACATCAACTGCCTCATCAATATCACCAAGTCACTTTCTCAAATTCTTTAATCCTTATTAGTTGGAATCATTCACTACTATGCTTAGAGAGACAAGACTCCGTTTCCTTTTGACCAAAATAACTCCCACATTGCAGAGTCATAAATGACACTGCAATCTTTATTTGAAGTCATTATAACCTTCTATTAGATCAATCCTTTAACATGCCAATTCCAGCATTCCATTAAAAGGAAATTCAGTGATATATTGTAGCCAGGATCAGAGGCTACAGATGTCAGAAATGCAGCTTGAGTTTCCACCTTTTCTGTTAGTTGAACTTTGAACTTTGGCAGGACAGGGGATTAAACAATGAACCAGTTTATGACTTTTAAAGAGTGTTTAAGAAGTAACAACATATTCACTTCAACCAATTGAGTAGTTGATCATTCCTAAACTAGATATACGTCAACCAATACTTCACGTTTTTACAGTTACCTTCTATTCAAAAATATTCACTAGGAGTAAAAGACCAGACCAGACCAGGAACAGAGGCAACACCAGATATTATCAAACTAATAGAAAATTAATTGCATGATAAAAATAATATATTATGTTATTAATTATGTTTGGTCACCCATTAGCAATCAATTAATGGTAATTGGCAATTAAATTTTATCCATTTATTTGGGCCATGTAGTTGAATGGTAGTATCAATGGCTAACATTTAAGAAAGGTTGGTAGGGCTTGGGTGTGCACAAAATATCTAACACTTAACTGATAATTTGCAGTTGATAAAGTGAGTATTGCACAGTTGTCCTATATAAATTAGTAACTTAGTCATGATCAGAAGGATAGTAAATACATCCATTAAATCGTTTATAATTTGGGAAATATAAAGTTTGCTTTAAAGTGTTAAGAAATGTGACCCAAAAACAACAGTTTCACTTCAATGATTTTCTCACCATTGAATATAACCACACCAGAGAAATTTCGTGTCTAATTCATGAATAATATATCTTTCAACTCTAGTGCCTAGACGCCACACAAGGTTACCCGTGGTTTTTTATTTTTCTATCTACAAAGTGAAATAAATGAAAAAAAAGGGGCACCGTTTAGAAAATTGTCCCTAAAAGAATTGCAAGGTAAGATAAAAAAGGATTTATGCTTCAGGTGTGATGAGAAGTTTGGGCCTAATCATACTTGCAAAAATAAACAACCCTATATGTTGCTTATTTCAGAAAAGGAAATTCAGGAGTTAGGAGAATCTGCTGCCTGCATTCATAAAGAATTTCTAGACTTTCACGTTGAGGATAAGGTGAATCTTCATGGAGGGGTAAAAATATATGTTAGAAGGAATAAGGGTAATTGTTATAACTTTATGTGAGGTGGGTTGTTGTAAACAGACAATTATATATCTGTATAAGGGTAGTTTTCAATAGAGTTTTGGAGAAAATTGTAAGTAAAAGGAAGGGAGAGACAAGTTCTCTTGAAAGACTTGGAATTTGTGTGTACCCGTCACTAGATACAGACCAGCTGTTTGGTTTTTCATAGGAAGATCATCCAAGAACCTGTCTTGGAATTCTTTACCGTGTTAATAAAATTTAGGTATCTATCAATAACTTTGTACCAAAGACCGACAAACTCAATCATTAGCTATTATTTTCATTTTTCAAACAAAATCATCAATAAACATTTTGTAAACCACATATGGTACAAAACTAATATAACTAATGAAGTAAAAAGTAATACTCTCGCTACAAAAGATGTGGACTAAGGAAAACTACAGTTTTTCAAGAACTTCTTTAACTTGTTACTCATACATATTTGATTCAGCTTGTAGAACAAGGAATGTTGATATGCTTGTGTCCAAACTCCAATGCTAGAAGTTCACACAAACTCATGAAATACTATTTTCTTCTCAATTCATTTATCAACAATTTCCTCCAGGTCATCAACTTTCTCCATTGCCTCAATTATAGATAGGTAGGTGTTGTCGTCAGGAGTAATGCCTTTACTTACCATTTCTTTGAGGAGCTCTTCAGCATGCTCACCTTCCCTATATTTGCACAATCCTTGTATAAGAGCATTGTAAGTGAGAATTGTAGGATCAAATCCTGTAGTCATCATTTCATCCCGAACTCTAAAAGCATCCTTCATATCACCTCTTTTGCTGTAACCACTAATTAGTGTGTTGTAACTAATGTGATCAGGTTTGATCCCCCTTCTCTTCATCTCATCAAGAAGTTTCCTAGCTTCTTCCACTTTCCCCTCTCTGCAGTATCCTTGCATCAAGGTGTTATAAGTGATTTCATCAGGAAGAACCTTCATGTTATCCATCTGTTTCAAGAGTTCAAATGCACTATCAATATTACCATTTGCACAATGACCATCGATCAACGCGTTAAACATCACAGTATCTACCAACAGACCTTCTTGTTGAACCTTATTAAACAAGGCATCTGCTTCTTTCATTCTATTCCTTTTTCCCAGAACAAATATAAGTGATGTATACGTGACCAAAGTTAGCCGAATCCCTTTTCCCACCATTTCATCAAGAAGACTGAAGGCTCTCTTTGCATCCCCGCATCTGCAATACCCATTAATCAATATGTTATATGTAACAGCATCAGGCTTCATGCCTTTTTCTCGCATTTCTTTTATCATATTATCAGCTTCTCCCATCCTTCCTTCCATAAACAGTGCATGGATAAACAAATTGTATGTAAACAAAGTTGTCGTTACACCTTTACTTATCATCTCATCCCTATATGCAAAAGCCTTATCCAGATCCCCTTTGTTGCAATACCCATCAATCAACGCATTATATGTTACTGCATTTGGAACCAAACCAAATTGTAACATTTTACAAAGTAAACCAGATGCCTCCTCGAGTCTTCCTTCTTTACACAACCCAGATATGAAAGAATTATACGTATACCAATCAGGCTCAAGACCTTTATCTTTCATTTTTTGAAAGATCACACGGGCCATTTGGAACTTCCCTCTCAAACAGTGTCCATGTATAACAGTGTTATATGTGACAACATTAGGCTTCACCCCAAGAGCCTCCATGTACGCAATAAACTCCTTTGCCTTCTTCAACTTTCCTTCTTTGCATAACACATTAACCATGATGTTGAAAGTGTACATACTACATTTTATCTTCATCCTAAACATCTCAGCATACAAAACCCAAGCCATCTGAGTCTTGTTCAGTCTCAAAAACAGACTCAACATCTGATTACAAGTCTCAATGTTGGGCTCAACACCCTTTTCCTTCATCAAGTAGAAACACTCCAAGGCCTCATTGGGCTTCTTGAGTTCACAATAGGTCCTGACCAGAAGGTCAAAGATGAGATTAGTCTTGGCATCCAAGCGGTCGAGGGAAAGTTCCAACTCATGGAAAATTGTTCTGTTGGTGGCAGTGGAAGATAGAATGAGGCTCTGTAAGAGGCTGACAGAGGGTTTGGGAGATGGGAGGCGACAGAGGATGCAAGCAGCAAGAGAAGAGGTGGTTAAGTCGAGGGAATGACCGTTGAGATGGGATAGAAGCTGAAGGACGAGTTGGGGTTTGTGGTGAAGGGAGGTTAGAGTTGAGGAGAGAAGAGAGGGAGTGTAGTGTGGCGCAACCTGTTTGATGAAATGCCAGTGAGAAGATTCTATGGAATTTAGAAGTTCGTATTCTGTGATTGGTAAAACGGTTGTGGGAAGGGAGAGGGAATTGAAAGTTCGAAGATTGAAGGGTTTGGATTTGAAGATTTTAAGGAATTTCATAATGGGTGATGAAATCTCAGCGGAAACTCAGAATTGAGATGAAGGGTTCAAAATTAAAGTAGGTGGAAAATCAAATTCAAGACATATCTGTAATATAGAAATTGAACTGTACAAGATTAATTGGAAAAGGATGAGATACAGTGAATAGAGGAGAAAACTTTGCAGCAGTATTACAGAAACAGAAGAGAAAACAAGAACAAACCCTCACTTTCACTACGTCTGTGTCTTTGCAAATAAAAAAAAAAAAAAGAGGGAAATGTGAACATGACTGGTATCCATACTAAGATATAATGTGATATAGAATATGCATAGATATTTTAAAATTTAGAGTATTTATTTGTAGATACTACAAATATTTTAAAAAATATATTTAATAAGTTTTTAAAATAAAATTATATAAAATATAGATTTAATTGTTTTTTTTCTCATACTCATAGTTTTGTATCTTTTTAGTAAGGTTTTTAAAAACGTCTCTAATATATTCTCATGTGGTATAATTATATTAATTAAGTCTTTTTCATTAAATAGACAGAAAGAAAGTTAACTTAACATGATAAAAAAAAAATATGTATTTTTCTTTTCTTTCCCCATACTCTTTCTGTCCAACTTTTTCTGTCTCTTTTTTATTCTTCTTAACACTTATTCATGGTTTTTAAATATAAATGATAAAACTAAATTTTATTAAGATTTAATATTCATTTAAAAAGAATGTGATGATAAGACTAAATTTCTTATCTGATAAATATATTATTTTACATATTATATCAATTAGATTATCCACCAGCTTTAATATTTTATATTTTTACTTTTACTACTTTTGCTTTAATCTAAATAATTTCTTTTTTTTTCTTTTTTTCTATAAGTGATTCAAATTCACTCATTTTCTTATTATATAATAATACTTTTTTTTCTTTATAAAAATGAATAACGAAATTTAACAATGTGTTTTTTAAATGATTTATTATGATGTACCTTAAATAAAATAATTACCAATTATGTATATTTATGTTATCATTACTTTTTTTTTTATTATTATTAGTATTATAATAATAATAATAATAATAATAATAGATAATTAAAAATAATAATAAAATTGATAAATATTATTAAATTAATTATGAAAACTAATTTTATAATATAAATGCAAATTTTGCATTAAAATATTTATAATATAGTTAAATACGTTAAATTTTTCTTTATAATATATTTATTATGCCTTCATTTTCTTTCTTAATTTTTCGTACATAATTGGAATGATTTTTTATGATAGTTTTTAGCATAAAAATATTTTTTAAAATTAACTGATAAGTTAATTAATAGTTGATAAATTACTGTTCTGTTAATAAATTTCTAACTTATAAATATTAACTAAAAAAAATAGTTAGTATGTAAATGTAAAATTATATACAAATAATATAATTTTTATTATACAAATATTTTTTTTTATTTCTAAATAACAATATCTTGTTACATAATTATTTATTTAGGTTTTTTAAATAATGGCATTTGTATTGATTTTTTTTAATACTTCTATTTAATTCTTAATTTAATCTAATAAACGATGATAATTAAAACAAATTAAAAATGATAAAAAAGTGTATTTAAAGATAAAGAATAGTAATAGAAACAACTTAAATAAGTTGTAAGTTATAAACAAACTGAAGTAGTAAGATAATTAATGAAAGATAAGATGGCGGGACAAGAAGAAGGAACCGAGGAGAGAGAAAAAAATATATATTTATTTTTCGTTTATACCCATTTAACAGAAGATATTTGATTGATATAATCATACCATATTGGAAGGTAATAGAGATATTTTTAAAAACAGGTTCTAAGAGAAACAAAATTATGAATGTGGAGACCAAAAAGTAATTAAACCTAAAATATAATATAAATTAAATTAAATATAAATTAAAATTGAATTTTAATTAAATTTAATATGATAATATAAAATAATTTTAATTTTAATTAATTTAACTTAATAAAATATAAATTAAAATTTTATTTTTATTTTTTCAAATAGTGAATATTTATTATACAAATAATATTATATATTTATCTGATTCATTTACAAGAGATTTTAAAATATCTGCTATACGTTACAAATAATAAAAACTCATAAATATTAATTATTTATCATGAATTTTATATACCTATGTCAGACATGATATTTTTACCATTTCTATATGTAATAGTTAAATATATTAATATTAATATGTTTGCTATATAATAAAATTTATACATAATAATATAAAATTTATATATAATAAAGCGTGATTAATAACCAAACCACCAATATATTTTTTTAAAAAGTGTTACACTTTAAATAACATTTTTAAAAAATGTTCTCTAGAACAAGTTAGATTCATCTGCAATTATATTATTTTAAAAAAAATTGTGACGGTATTTTATATATCATATTTAGAATAACATTCATTAATTACTGTAACATGTTTTGTTAAAAACTTGTTACTAAAAAGTATTAAACGGTGTAGTGAGTGTAGCATTCCATTTTGGAGTTGAAAAGAGTTTTAACCATACAAATGCATTGAGGCTAAAGTGAAGTGTGTATCTAATAAATACTCCTAAAAGTAGAAAGTCAACAAAGATGCTGTATAAACATGCATAATAGAATAGTAATGTGAGGGAATTTTATTAAATTCGGTGCAAATTTACCTTGATGTAAGATACACTGTGATAACTTTCCTTTTCGATAGAATGAAAATCATATAAACACTATGATTTTATTGATTAGAAGAAGAAAGTTATTATAAAAGTTGATCGGAATAAAATTACAAATTTATTAAAAACTAAGAGTGTGTTTACATTGGAGAGAGTGAATGGATTGATTTGAAAGGAAGAATTCTTTTAAAAATAAAAATTTATAGGTTTAAATGCTTACTTGATTCTCGTGTTAAGAGGGAATTTTCAGTTTAGTATCTGGTTTTAAAAATGTAGACATTTGGTCTCTATGTTTTAACATTTATATCAATTTAGTTCTATCCGTTAAGTTTGTTGGAATGACGTTAAATGTTACATGATATAATTGGTTGTAGTGTAGATTCAAACACAAAAGCGTTCTATACTGATTCACTCAAATAGAGCTACGTCCAATTCTCCTCTGAGATAACTTAGAGGGTTTCATTAAATATTCAACAAAGTACATTTGAGTATTCTAACCAATCCCGATATCCCTAAACGCTCTCAGTTTCAATCTGATACACCGTCTAGTTGAGTTTCACTCACTCCTGGTTGTGCAATATTCTTCATCACTCCTAATATCCCTAAACGATCCTGGTATAAAACTAATATACCATCTAGTTGAGTTTAACCCATTCTTGGTTGCCCTCGTACACTAGTAGTAGTCACCTGTTATTGTGACCTTAACTGAGTTTCACCCATTTTTGGTTGCGCAGTATTCTTCACCACTCTTGGTATCCCTAGACAATCCTGGTATCCCTTGATACGTTACTTAGTTGAGTTTAACCTACTCATGGTTGTCACTGTCAACCCAGTAACCACATGTTATTATTACCTTGACTAAGTTTCACCCACTCCTTGTTGTGCAATATTCTTCACCACTCTTGGTATCCCCAAACAATCCTAGTATCCCGTGATATGTTGCCTAGTTAAGTTTAACCCACTCTTGGTTGTCCCTGTCAACCCAATAACCACATGTTACTATGACCTCGAATAAGTTTCATCCACTCCTGGTTGAGCAGTATTCTTCACCACTCTGGTATCCCTAGTCAAGAATAACATTGATCATCCTGACTAGTTGAGTTTTACCCACTCCTGATTTCCACTAGACAATCCCGGTATCCGCTGATACGCTGCCTAGTAATCCTTAACTCTTATGAGTTAATTAACAAGTGTTTTAATTCTCTTCAAAATGTGCAGTCAAATTGATTGCTTACAAATCGTTAAACGATTACTCTCACATATAGGATATATGTTCATTACAATACTATCTAATAATACAATAAAACTTGAGAGTATTTCTTAGTGTTTCACTATATCTCTCTCTTTTCTCTTTCTCTCCTTACAAAAGTAAGCTTATAACCCTGAAGACTGATAGTGTTTCCTTTTCTTTAAATCTTCTCTTTTTCTCTTTTCTCTTGAGTAGAATGGTTTTACTTTAGTAGCTGAGAAAGACTTCCTTGCTCTTCCTTGATGCTAATTTTTCTTTACACTCTATTTTTTTCATCATCTGTCTTTCTTCTTTTCCGATCCTCTATTTATACACCTTTGATGATATAGTCGTTAGATGATGCTTGTCTTGAAACTTGTTGATAATATGACTATTGGATGAAGCTTGTCCCTGTGCTTTGACTCTTCGTAGCACAGATGACAGTCATAGATTGATGTCTTGGTGTTAGAGGAGACTTGTTTTTTAGAACTTTATCAAAAGCATATTAGATTATTCACGTGGCACGACTTTTGATGAACGAAACATTTCACTTATATCTTTTTCTTCTTTCTAACGTTCATTTCTGACCTGTAGGCGAATGCTTGTAGTAGATAACCTGCATAGCGTAGAATAAATGTTTTCATAGTATATATATCTTTTTTCTTATCTATCTTCTTGCTTTTAAACATTGAGCATTTAATAACATTTAATGCTTGTCTAGAATAATCAAAGATTTTATGTTTTGGTTAGGATTTGACTGTTTGAGTTATCTAATGAGAATACTATATGTTTCACGAGAGTTTTATCATTGAATGAAAGTGTGTTTGGCATGTCATATCGTTTATTCTATAAGAGACTTTTTCTTTAGTTAGTTTTTGTTTGGTAGCTACTCGTTATTTTTAAGATTGTGTTTAGTTGAATGTCTTTTATTATGTGTTTTGGAACAAGTTTTGTTCTTTTGATGTGTTTTCCAAACTCATCATTTTATCGTGGGAGTTCGTCCAGCTTAGTTAAACCATGTAGGTTTCTCTAGTCGATACGTTTGGCACGATGCTTTCTATTACATTGTTTAAGACTTTCTAATCATGCCTTCATCATTGGACACTTTTTATCAAGCTACGACATACTGAGAGGATATTATTGACTAATATTGTAAACAAATTGGAATAGCGAAAATGGGCACTTTGCGAGAGTCTGAGGCCTGAAGCCTCGGTGGTTTAATTCGCAATGCGATTTAATTCGCTATGCAAATCCATTGGAAAGGGTAACCTCTATCTGAGGGCCCGCATAACTCAAAGGGGGTGCACTATGTGAAACACTCTGGTTTCACCTTGCGATTTGGTGCGCAGAGCGACCAATCTCGTTTTAATTTCTTTCTCTCTTCTTCTTTGCTTGATTGACTAATGACATATGATACACTTATAGTTTGGTATGATATTGTAAATGATTATAAAATTAGAATATGTTGTGTTGTGAATTCAAAGAAGATTATAACTTGATTAACATATAAGATTGAGAATCAAAGTAAGATCTCTAGGTGATATCATTATAGTGTTTAGAATGAATGTAAGAGGCTTCTTTATGGGAGCTTATCCTAACACTCTAACGATCTTTCATTCTCACTTAGAGAGGATTGACACGTGTAGTGAGAGTAGTAGGAGGTCCTAGTGTAGGCGCTTCTTGGAGGCCTATTGCGCCGTAGCGGACTAACCTTGTGTGTGGTAGGGTGAAACCCGTTGGCAATGACTTTGCAAAGCAGTAGAGGCCACCACAAGTGCACAACCCGCCCCAAATCGACATTCATTCTAAGTCCGGACGAATCTAGTTTGTGTCATAACATGATCTGATACTCTATTTGGCTACTTTTATGAATATGATTATTATTCTTATGCTATATGATCACTTGCATTTGTCAACCTAGCTTACCCTTACTCTTGTGTGTGTTGTATGTGCTGTGCCTTTTCTCTTTGCGATGATCATCCACTTGTATGTGAACAGAGGGGGATGAGGCTTCCCTAGAGCAGACATTGAAGGAGACCAATGTTGTCGAGCAGTCTTAGATAATATAGGAAACTTAGACTAGTTGCTAGTATGTTCCTTTTGAGATACTATACTTCTTTAATTAAAAGTTTTTAGTCTTCTTTTGAGGATAACAATATATCTTAATACTATCATTTACTACTCTAACTGCTTTCTTATATTATAATTATTGAATCCTATTATATTATATGTTTTATATAATATTTGGGATGTCACAATTATTATATATTTTTAATTTATATAATAAAAATCTAAAGCAAATAAAAAAATAACACATCTTCAAATAAATGGTATAATAGGCAGATAAAATAATTAATATGATTATATTTTCTTAAGATGCAAAAGAGTATTATTTTTAGTCAAAATGATCATCTTCAACATTATTTTTAAAATATATTTTTAAGTAATTTATTATCTTTTCATTCCCTTTTTTTTTTCTCTCAAATTTTCAATCTAAATGGGTCATTCAATCATCATCCTCTTCCTTGTTCTTCTCATTAAATTGTGAAGCAACGTTTGAGGGCTAGGAACTACAATTATTGCTTTCAGCATACATATAAATGTTCAAACAATTTATAAATAGAAAAATAATATTTTAATATACAATTTTTTTATATTCATATAATACTATCATTTTTCTATTTTTTATTTTTTATTAAATATATTTTTTTATAATTACTTTATTTTTATGATATATGTCAAATAAATATAAATATATATGATTATTTCTTACAAAACTCATACTTCTTACCTATTTTAAGTCTTCTAACCTATGCATCCTGTTAAAAGAACTGAATTCAAATTTTAGAAAATGGAGGGAAAGTATATAGTTTATTTTCTGTTACCAAACAATTGCATGAATCCAACCTTAAGCCCTGATCCAACCATGGCCCACAAAAAGAGGGTTCCCATGTCCGCTCGTATGCAGTCTCCGACAAGTGCCTTCTTCGTGGGCTCCAACGACGACCAACTCGAACGGGCCCAGGTTCGTGCAGCCCGCGCCGCCGCCATCCGCCACAACTCCCTTGCCGTCAACTTCCATTCGCAGCCTCCCAAGTCTCCTTCCTGTCTCAACAAGCACCAGATTCTCGAGTTGTTCCACAACTGCATAAAGCTCGCTTCCGAAAATGTAATCGTCCGTATTACTCTTTTTGTTTTTTTTTTTTTCCTTATTATTTATTGGTTTTGTTCTGAGGGGAAGTCCGTTTTGTTTTGCGCAGAAAATTAATCAGAAAAACACGTGGGAGTTGGATTTGATCGATCACCTCACCGATATTATTAGGGTTGAAGAAGGGAATCACGTGGAGACTAATTTTCAAATAGTATGTTCTGCTTGCTACCTGATTTGTTTGTTCTTTTGTTTGATTTTATTGGTTCTGATTTTCTGAACTGTGCCTCTTTTAGTACATTAATGTAAATATATACAGTATCTAGCAGTGAAGCAATCTACATTATTTCTAAAGTTGATTTGGAGAAACCCATTCTCAAAGAGAAATAATTGTTTTTCTTAAATTTATCTCAATAGACTGTCAAATATGTTATTATTTTTCCACAATAAACTAACATTTTGAATTCAGTTTTTTTTTTTTTCGCACATCCACCTTGACTTGCATGTGTAAATGTACATCAACGAGACATCTGTGACATTAGAAGCAGGATGCTTATATACATCAGTGTTACGTTCCTCCTTTTTTCTTGGGCAGGCAAGCTGTACTCTTGAAGCTGGAGTCAGAATATATTCCTTGAGGGTGGATTCGGTGCACTCGGATGCATATAAAGTCCTGGCTGGAATGAATAGAGCAGGCCAAGATACCCAGGAAGGTTACTATAAGTACCCTCTTATCAAGCCAAGTTTATTCTGAACATTTTTTGCTCTTTTATAACGATATAGGCTGTCTTTGCTTTGCAAATGGGGGCCATGGGGATTTTTTTTTTCCTTAATTGTATGACGAGTTATCTAATACTACTTGAAAGTTTGGTATCTTAAGAATGTATGAACCACGAATGGCCGCGGTATGCACCCTAAACATAACTGTTGGTATGTTAACTTTTTTATTATTTAATAGTTTCTAATGCACAGTGTCATGGACTTCAGGCGCTGCTTTAGGGAGTGTTAATGCTGAAAATGGAGAGGCAAGCAGGAAGGAAGTTGACAAAAAGGTTAATAATCTAAATCATTGGATTGAGATCATGCATTTTGCTAATTTCTAAGCGGTGTTTGTCCATGCAGTTGTCGCATTGGTCAACATTGGAATCATCTTTTGAGGTTCTTAATGTAAAGAAGTTTGACGGTGATCTCAAATCTCTTTCTGTTTGTCACTTGTTTGTCGTATGGGACAGAGATAGTGCTGACAATTTATTTGTTTTTTCAGTTGCATTTGCAGTGGATCCACTCTATCACCATACATCAGCACAATTTGATGAAGGTGGAGCCAAAGGCCTTTTGATGAATAATCTTGGTGTATATGGTAAATGTAGGGTGCTCTTTGATTCACTAGAAGTGCCGCCGAAGTGCATAACCAGTCAAAATGATCGTGATATTTTAGATACAATTGATCTTTCTTTCGCCAGAGGTATATTGATCTTTTAAATGGAGTAGCAAAACTGGTGTAACATAACAAATGCGAACATTCTGTATAGATCGGAGACTTAGTTATCTTTACTCTTGTATAGATTGTGTTGAACAGATGATATTGAATATGCATACGAAGGATGTAATCACTCCAACTCTCAAGATAATAGTAAACCAATTTGATGAAAATAATGGAAGGCCTTTTGATTTTCAATCTTCTGGCGAGAAATCAGCTGAAGAGTTTGATGCCGCTATTGATTGTCAACTTGCCAATGGAAAAGAAGGATATGAGAACTGCTCATCTTGGAGTTATGATCACGATAGCCAAACATTTGCTGCTGAATGGGCCTTTAGTGATGCAGACCCTAGTTTTCCAAGTTACCATGAGGTTTTGTAATGCTTCAGCCATACAACACCAATGCCTGTCTTGGCAGATATTTTAAAAGATTAATTTTTGTTGTTACATCAACTGTTTGATAGGCCTTATATCTCATTGTAGGAAAAAGAACTTAATATGGATGACATATTTGACAATGTTGATGGATATTTATTTTTGAGTCTGGGTTTTAGGTCAAAAAAAAATTCATGGGCAGGACCTGATCATTGGAAATATCAAAAAGTTCAAGGTATTATGGGAGGCAGTTAGAGATTGTAATGACTAGTTGTATCTGTATTTGGGAGTTCAGTGTGTTAATCAATTCCGATCAATTTCTAGGCTCAAAGTCAATGGTTCGTTGTACTTCCGAGGATGAGTTGATGATCCAGAAAACCAGGCAGCGAAGGACAAAGAGAGAGGTCAAAGTTGATTTAGAATTCACTAGTTTTCTGGAGGAAAAAATACCTGATATTTTTTCTCCTCCCAAGAATCCGAAATCCTTACTGGTCTCAGAAAATATGTCACCTTGCGTTACAAAACTTCCAGAGGACTGGCACTACGAACCAGAGGATCTTGTCAATTTATTTCTTTTGCCTCATGTAAAGGTATTTTTATTAAAGTATAGAAAATAGTTTTAAATATCTATCCATAGAAATAATTATTGTATCTCCAATGCTTGCCATTCTTTCTGCAGTGTATTGGGAGGAGAGCGAGAAAGGTACCAGGTAAAATACTGTTGTGAGCCCAATAATTTTCTTTACATCTGCTAATTCTTGTCAATACAGAAGACATTTTAGAGCGTTTTCATCTATTAATGATTGCGTCTAAAACTCAAGTGTATTTGCAGATGTCTTAGAAGAACAATGCTATAATAACGAACCATTCCCTTCCTGGGATAATGGAAGTGTTTGTGATGGTGATGTCACTGATGTAAATAATGACACGGAAGACTCTAGCACACTTATTTCTCAGCCTCGTCAAGTGGGTTCACAGTTTTTATTGAATAATTTACACTGTTGCTCTTGATATATGATTGTATCATAATTCGTATATGCAGATGAAAGGATCATATCTATCATGAGATCTAGTACTCCTGTTCATTAATTTTAATTTCAACATACAATTTCTCCAAAAATTATTGCACCTCAGCATTCACGTGATTCTTTATTTCCAAATAACGCAGATCAATAAAATTGAAGTCCAGTATGACAAAACATCCAAACAAGTCAATGTGCAGGCTCTGAAAATAACACTTTGGGACCATATTCAAGAATGTATTCAACTTCCGTTTCAGGCATGATTCCCTCACTAAGTAAAATGCTTGCGGATGTTTCTTTCATACATTGTCATGCCAAATTTCTTCTCCATTAGTCTTACATTGTTAATGCCGAATGATTTTGCTTGACTATTCTATGTGCATGGATGATTAATTGCTTTTCTTTCCTGTTCTTTGAAGTTGAGTGATAAGTTTTAATTGCTTTATTGCTTTGTTAAAGGGTCAGAAAGAAAAGGTATCTTTCAGGAATGTATTGACAAACTTTCCAAGTAAATGTAATGCTGCTGCAACTATTAGTGACATATCTCCACATTTGTGTTTCATATGCCTATTACATTTGGCTAATGAGAAGGGGTTGAGCATCCAAAGTTGCCCCAACTTGGATGATCTTAGTATATGCCTACTTGATGATGGTTCCACTAACACCAGAACAATTTAGATACTGATTCATTCAACTATAGCTTCACTTCAGGAGAAGGAAATATGTTGACTAGTTTATCTGCAGTTCCAGTTTGTTTGCTTGCTCTGATACTTTAATTTGTTTGCTTGCTCTGATACTTTAATCTGTTTGCAGAGAGTGCTCATATTTTTTGTTCATAGGCAATAACTCGTTACCTATAAATTATATAACGTTTTTAGGATATTATATTGTATATAGTAGGTTTTGGATTTGAAACGATGATAAAAAATTAGTGAATTTGAATTAACTTCTAAAAGAAGGAATTAAAATGAATCAAGAAGGAAACATAATAAAATATTCTTTAACGAGCTCTAAGTACTTCACTCTATAGAGATGCTAAATTGGTATTTTCTAAAATAATAATGCATTTAATTAAATTAAATTTAATGAGAAATTTAATTTTGAGATGATTGAATGAACTTTTGTATTGTTGCCGTGAAATGTATGTTAAGGAGAGAAAAGAGTGTAGAATTTTTTTAATTGAGAGTGACTAGATTGATAGTTGTATGTAATGTAGTCTCTCTTTAAGTTGGAATTTTAATTTATAGTATATAGTCTTTTTAAACATTTTAAGAATTAAACGTAGTTAATTAAAGTTTATTCTAAAAAAAGTGCTTTTAATTTTTTTGTTCTAAAGTAAAAGTATAGCTAAAATATGAAGTGAAACGAGTGAATGGGTAAAATAAACGACTCCTTATTAAAAAAAAGTTCTTAAAATTTTGATGACAATGGTAAAGATAAGCAATGATATTACTATAAAATAAGAAGAATCATCATAGTATATATAGTGAAGATGAAAAGAAATATGTATGACTTTTATATAGGTTTGATTTAATTAAATTTATATCCAATTTAATTTAAAAACCTTAATTGAATTAATTCAAACAACTATAACTATTTTTTTTACTATCTTCATGAATTATTTATTTACAAGAATTTCTAAAAAACTAATATACAAAAAATTAAAATCTTTCTTGAAACACCTTTCAAGAAGGAACAAAGTTATTGAAAATACTTAAATATCCATAATTACGTCATATTTCTGTATAGATACAAAGAGGATATCACTTGAAGTTTGTTCAAAATGTAGAGTATTCTTCAAGTAATCTAGTTTAAGAAAATAATTAAAACTTTTCGTAATTATTTGAAAATAATGGAATGCTTCTCCTTTTAGAGAAGTCTGAAAACATTTTATGGTTACTGATATATTATTATATTTTTTATATAAATAAAAGAGTTAAATATATTTTTATTCCCTCATTTATTAACCGATTTTAGTTTTACTCTTTCTTTCAAATTTTGACTTTTTCATTTTCTGCATGGAAAATTCTTCTTTCCTGCCCACACAATAACTTGGACATCTTCAGGAAGTCCCATCGGCTGCAACATTTCAGGCCTGAACATGTCGGAGTTTCCCACCTCTACCCATTTTTTAAAACCTTCATGATAACTGTTGAAAGTACTTGATCAATAAGTTATCTCAGGATATCCAAAATCAGATCAGGATGGGGCCGGAAATGGAGCTCCGGGGGCAAGTGAGAGTGAGAGAGTGAAGAGAAGAGATGTGAGTGAGAGTGGCAAAGCAGCAAATTAGTTGAAAAGTTGTGTCCCATTTGGAGCGAAAACTGTAACGCTCTCTGTCTTTGATTTTTCTAATTAAATATATATATTAACTTTATAGGTTTGTTTTATGCACAAACCGGGAAATGCTTTTGTGTTTTTCTAATTAAATATAATATTTGTCCAATCTCTGATACCTTTCTCCAGTTCCAACCTTTCCAATTCCAACCACACGTGAATGCTTCATTATCTTTTGGTGTCATTCTGTATTTAATTTGGTGAAAAAATAAATCTGACCTTGTAAATCAAACATAAATAATTGTTTTTATAGTAAGAAAGCAGTGCAGGAAGAACGGGTTGCAACGCCGCGTAACGACACTTTTTCCGGTGGGACATTGGCGTAGCGACACTCTTTTCGGTGGGAGGTGAAAAAAGGAGGTTTGGTGGCAGATAGAGGAAGAAAAGAACTGATGGTGTCTTTGCACAATCTAACTAATTATTTATTAAAATAATCAATTATTTGTAAAACTCTTGAAAATCAATTTTGATTAACATAATTTTAATTGATGATCTTGACTAATAAAGTTTTTTTAAATTGTAAAAGACGATTCTTTAAGAAATTTAATTTTTACAAAACAGCTCAAACATTCATAAGTATTTAAAAAGAGTTAGCTTTGAAAACAATTTTATTTTGTTAATGATCGAGATAATCAATTATAAGTAGAGATAATAATCATAACAAGTTATTTGCGATATTTTTTAATATTAATGCCATGTATGGTATTTGCTAGCAACCAGAATTAAATACTCTTTCCGTCGACACTCCCAATCATTCATATATACACTTCTCTTATATAATTCATCATACTTTCATCACACATCACTCTTTATCACTTGTGTTTTCAACGTATATTTATTTTACTATAAATTTTTTCTTTTAAATCTTCTAATTTTTTGTTTGTTGTATATTATCAAATCTACTCACATTTTCAAATTACTTTTTCTCTTATCATAGTCTTTACGTCATTATATTTAAATTATAAATTATTAATTACAATGATTCAAATAGTTTTTATATACCACAGTTAAATATTTTTATTTTTTAATATTTTATTAATTTTTTATTCTTTTACAAAAAAAAATTTATTCTCAATATTAAATGTTGAATTACTTATTAGTAAGTAATATAAAAAAATATTTAACTAGTATGATATTTAAAATGTTTTTTTAATATTTTTAAGGTATTTTTTATTTTTAATTATATATTTGTTTTTTTTTAACATTTTTAATGAATGATGTATCAATTTATTTTTAACACTTGATCGTTTTTAATATTTTTATCACGTTGAATATACTTTTGATAATTTTTATATATTATTTTATTTTTTAACTTATTATCATAAATATAATTTTATTACTAAAATTGTATAAAAATATTTTATTTAATTTAATGTTTATCATGAATATTGTTTATCACCGTTTAATACATATGGAAACTAAAATGATATGAGATTTATACTAAATTTCAATTATTATTAATTTAATATAATTTTTGTATGATTTGGTTGAAGTATTATACTATAATTTTTATTAGTATATAAAAAAAATATTTCATTAAAATTTAGAAAAAGAAGTAAAAAGAAAATTAAAATATTTTCAAACTTTTTTTTATGATTTTTATTTTTTTTTAATTTTATCAATTTTATTTTATTGACTTTTATAAAATTAATAAGTGTTTTGATTCTTAAATTTCTTTTATTTTAATTTAAAATATGTATAATTATAATTATAATTTCTTTCTAAATATTTAATATTAAAAAAATAAAAAATACATTTTTTATATTAAATATTTAATAATATCATTTTTTATTTTTTTTATAAAAATTAATTAATTGAGACATTAAAAAAAAACGAGCTCATGTACGAGTGATTATGACGAAGATAGAACTGTTATACAAGTTATACATAAATATAAATACGGGAAATGAATGTTTTCTTACTCCGTTACCATTCCTAATAATTAAGCTAAATAAAATACTTTTTCTCTTGAATCAAAAAGAGATTTTCTTTTCATATATTTTTTTCTCATTTTTTAACTTCTACTTTTTTCCTCTTTAACTTTTTGTTAGTTTAGAATTTAATCCAAATCAAATTATCATAAAATTTACTTTTATCGTAAAATATATTTATATTAATTTTATTATAATAAAAATAAAACCACACATATTATACGATTTAATTATTATAATAAAAAACGTGCACGTGTTTTAAGAAGGAAAATATCATAGTGTACTGTTAGGGTGTGACGTTTTGTGAACACATTTAACGTGGCTTATATGTAGAGACACGACACGTCACTGAACAGACGAAAAGGCCGGAGATACCCTTATCACAACATGTTGGCACTTCCATGAGAAAACAAAAACAAACCAATAATAATAATAAATATCTTATAATAACAATAATAAATATCTTTAACTCTTCATTTCTGCTCATCATTACATCAAAGCAAAATTATCACCACTGCCTTCCCTTCACCATGTCATTATCACCTCCATCTCTGGTAACGGCGGCGATTGCAGCAGATCTCCCGATCCGCCAGATTCCGGGAAGCTACGGGTTCCCGTTGCTGGGCCCCTTATCGGACCGACTCGACTACTTCTGGTTCCAGAAGCCGGAGAGCTTCTTCAAGAACCGAATGGAGAAGTACAAGAGCACGGTGTTCCGCACCAATGTTCCTCCCGCCTTCCCTTTCTTCGTCAACGTTAATCCCAAGGTCATCGCAGTTCTCGATGTCAAATCCTTCTCCCACCTCTTCGACATCGACCTCGTCGACAAGAAGGACGTTCTCGTCGGAGATTTTGTCCCCGACGTCAGCTTCACCGGAAATATGAGGGTCGGCGTCTACCAGGACCCCTCCGAACCTCAACATTCCAAGGTACTCTTCTTCTTCTTCATCTACTCATTCAATTTTTGCTTCTGAATTGCTAATTTGGATAATTTAGCCCAATAAATCGAAGTTTCAGTTAGATTTTTTGTTTTAGGGAAATACTGCTTTTCACTGCGAAGAAATGATAACAAAAGAAAACTGGAATTATCTGTTTTGGAATGATAATTATAATAATAATAACTTTTTTTTTTATCGACAAAGAATAATAAAAATAATGTGCGGCAGAAGGTTTTTGTATTATTTGTTTTATGTATGCATGGAAAGAAATTGAGATGAAAAGAAAATAATTAGGAAGAAAACAAAGACGTGTTCGTAAGGTCTGGGTCAGTGAGAGGTCGTAGGTTGTATAAGACTGGACCGTGTAGATAGTACAGTGTAAAATGGCTAAGAGGATCATTATTATGTGGTCTGCGATTTGTTATTTTGATTTGTGTTGGTGGGAAAAATGGGAATACTGATTACTCGACCCATAGATGGCCCGCCAAAAAGAACGGGGACAAGCTGCTTTAAAACGCTGGAAAATCTTGTTACGCAAACTTTTTTTTTTAAATTTTTAAATTTTGTGTATATATTTTAAAGCTACATATAATTGTATAAATATTTTTAAGTTTTTAATTAATTAGTTAATATTTTTATGTAAATAAATTAAAATAATTACTTTAATTTATCATAATTAATAATTTAAATTTAGTTTATAGATATTAATTATTTAAATTAAAAATATAACTAAAGTTAACTTAAAGTAAATAATTTTAATTTTTAAATGAAAAACAAGTTAGTAGATAAAGTTCTTTTATTCTATTTTTAATGTTAGTTTGACGGATTGGATATGGTGATACAAATAGATTGACAAGTGAAAATCAAACATTAAAGTAAAGAAAAAGAAGAAGAAAATGTTATATATGATGTGCTAAATGATGTTTGATTAATATTAAATTTGTATCTACGTAGTTGTACTATTAAATCTCTTTATGGCAAGTTAAAAGCCAAGCTATCAAATATAGAAAATACTGTAATGATTAATTATCTCTACAAAATCGAAATTTGTTATAATTGATGAAAAAAATTTAAAAATAAAAAATATATATATATAATGGAAAATATTGGAAGAAAATTGAATAAACTAGAAATTACAAGATAAGAAAAATTTTATAAGTTATAAATTTAAAAAAAAAATCTATTTTATTATTGAACACTTTTATAATGATGACTTTTAAAGCAAAATGATTTTTGTAAATGTTTTGGGTGGTATTTGTTTTAGCTACCACATATTTCATTATTTCATATCTATTTTAAAAAAAATCTATCTTCATTCTCATCTCTGTGTTAGTATTTGATGAATATAATATTTTTATCTCATTTTATTATCAATGAATAATAATAGGTATATTCGTATCCATTTTCTTATTATTTCAAATTTCTTTTAATAAAAAAATAAAGAATTATAATAAAGAAAATATGATATTATTAAAAAGAAATTTTGCACAATTACAAATTTATGTCATTCGTAGTTTTGGCTTTGTCCCACCGACGTCGAAGCCAATTCTATTATAAAACCGTATTTTTCGAACTTATTTATTTATTATTAAAGTCACTGTCCTGTTTAAGGGAATTAATTAATTGGTTTTTTGTTACCCATTTCAGACCCGATTGTGACCTTAAGAACTGATCTTCATTTGACCTTCTTGATAGAGTTTGGTAAACACGAAGATTTAAGAATAGGCGGCCATACAGTACAATTCCAATCAAGTTTTGATGGAGAGAGACGCAGGAGAAAATAAGAGACAAACAAAAAAGAAAATAAAAAGGTGTTCTTGACTATCTAATACCGTTACAATATTTGATGTTAACTATTTTAAACACAAAAAGCAGAGTAATTGAAATATGAGGGAAAGAAGATTGAATTTGAATGAAGTTTAGAAACTTAGAGTATGGTAAATGAGTCCCCAGAAGTGTCTAAGAAGGGATTGTAGTTGTAATCCATGATTTTTATGTATGCAGGTGAAGGGCTACATAATAGATATCCTGAAACGAAGCTCGGGAATATGGGCATCAGAACTAGTGTCCAACCTAGACGTATTCTGGGACAACATCGAATCAACAGTCTCAAAATCTTCATCTGCGTCCTATTTGTTCCCTCTGCAACAATTTCTCTTCACTTTCCTCTGCAAAGTTCTGGCAGGTGCAGACACTTCTCGTGACCCCAAAATCGCAGAGTCAGGCCATGTCATGCTTGATCGATGGCTTGCCCTTCAGCTCCTCCCCATTACCAGCATCGGCATACTCCAACCTCTTGAAGAAATATTCCTCCATTCCTTCGCTTACCCTTCCTTTCTCGTTAGTGGAGACTATAACAACATATATAACTTCGTCAAGCAACAAGGTCATCCTCGTACCATATCCTACTTTTATTTTAATGTTTGCCGTACTTTTAATGTTCATGCACTGATGAAATTGGTGAATGGGTGATGCAAATAACGTAACAGGGAAGGATACCATAAACAGAGGCGAAATCGGGTTCGGGTTGACCCAAGAAGAGGCAATCCACAACCTACTCTTCGTGCTAGGGTTCAATTCCTTCGGGGGCTTCACCGTTTTCCTCCCATCTTTGATTGATGCCATAGCGAAAGACTCCGCGTTGCAGGAGAAGCTGAAGAAGGAAGCCAGGGAAAACGGCGGCTCAACGTTGACCTTTGACTCCGTCAAAGAGATGCCTCTCGTCCAATCGGTAGTCTACGAAACGCTGCGTATGAACCCTCCGGTTCCGCTGCAGTTCGGTCGCGCCCGAAAGGACTTCCGTTTGACTTCTCACGACTCCGTTTACGACGTGAAGAAGGGGGAGTTGCTATGCGGCTTCCAGAAGCTCGTCATGAGAGACTCTCTCATCTTCGACGAACCGGACCTCTTCAAGCCGGACCGGTTCACGAAGGAAAAAGGGGCCCAGTTGCTGGACTACTTGTACTGGTCCAATGGGCCTCAAAGTGGGTCACCCAATCTGTCCAATAAACAGTGCGCCGGCAAGGACGTTGTCACCCTCACTGCGGCCTTGATTGTGGCTCACCTGTTTCGCAGGTATGATTCCATAACCGCCGATGGCAGTTCCATCACTGCCCTTCAAAAGCCTAAGTGAACTCAAGGCTAAATTTGTATTTTCCACGTGGAGATTCTACTTAATATATGCACACAGGTGCTGATAACGATGTCTTTTTATCCAAGAATTTAAATGCAAGAATATGCTACTCTTTCCATACCACTGTGGATGTGGATTTTTTTTTTCTGAGACAGCACAGAAAGCGTTTAATATCATGCATATAACATATTCTGACTTATGTTTACTACACTTTTCTTCTCTTCTAAGACGAGAATTCGGCACATGGGAAACCGAATTTTAAGTTATGTTTTAATTTTTTTTTATAATTTTACGTTAGAATTTGATTTCAATTCTGAGTTTTATATATATATATATATATATATATATATAAAAGTTAGAATTTTATATTTTTAAATTTTTTTTATAAAGATTTTTATTTTTTAAGTATTTATAGAAAAACATTATATGATTTTTTATTTAACAATTCAATGGTATAATGTGTTTATTGGTACAGTAAACATAACCTATGACTATTAAACTCACTTATTCATCTAAAGAAACATGAAAAATAACTTGAAAATAAACTTGTATAGGAAGTATAAAAAAACGGTTTTTGGGAAATTAACTGCATGTGGTCTAAAAATTATGGGTTTATAGTTATTTGAAAGCTCTTTGAGTCTATATTCGAACAAAATAAGAATTAACTTATTTGGAGTTCGGTAGAGAAAGTTAATATATAAAACTTTAACTTTAAAGAATTAAAAATCACAAATTAGTAGTCACTGGAAAGAGTTTTGAGTCTATTTTCTAATAAAAAAAGAATCACATCATTTGAAGGAGGTCAAAGTTGACATTATGTTATCTCACTTAAATTGCATTTAGGGAGTGTAGGCCATACAGTCCCTTGTAATCAATTACAAAGACTCTGTACGATTACACGAAAAAAAATCTGATTTTGTACAAAAACTTGTGTTGAAGGAACCAATTGTGAGCACATAAGTAGCCAAAGATATTTTTTGTAATTTTTTCATATTTCTTGAATGGATAAAACTTTTTTTAGTGTTCAAGTGTGAGTAGAGCTTGAAAACTGAGGTTTGAGCAAACGAAAGACTCAATATTGGTGTCATGACCAAGTTAGGTGACGTCCTCAAGTGTAGGTCATTTTGGCCATTGTAATCGATTAAAAGGACCCTGTAAACGATTACACGAAAAAAATATGATTTTGTAGAAAAGCTTGTGCCGTAGGAGCCAGTTGTGGGCACACAAGTAGGCAAAGACAATTTGGATGAGATAACATGTTGTCAACTTTGATCTTTACTGACTATTTTAATCATAACTTTTTTCCATAGACCTTTAAATGATGTGATTTTTTTTATTAGAAAAAAATCTTTCCAATGACATCTAATTTGTCATTTTTGGACATCTGAGTAGGTACAGTTTATTCTTTAAAGTTAACGCTTTATATATTCCTGCCAATTCTGACTTTTGCTGGTTATTTTGCTCTTAACTTTCCCCACTGAACTCCAAATGAGTTTATTTTTGTCTTGCTGAAATCTAGACTCAAAGAACTTTTAAATGCTACCAACCCATAATTTTTAGACCATTATACTAAAAGGAGTTAATTTCACAAAAATAACATTTTTCTAAGATTCTTAAATGAGTTTATTTTCCAGTTATTGTTTTATGTTTCTTATTTTAGAACAGAAAACTAAGGTTTGCATGCACACCTGACATAAAGTGCATAGTGCTTGATATATTGATTTGAGATATTCCCAAATTCCCCTGAAGCTCAACATATTTTTTTGGCAACTTTGATAAAATGATCGGTGATATTCTTATCTCTCTCGATAGATTTAAGTTCATGTTTAAGTAAATTTATTTTTGACAAAAAAGGCAATATAATTGCTTATTTGGCAACCGATAATTGTCTTCCCTTTCATACTCTCTCCGTCTTAATGCTAAATCTACATAACCCGACCGTGGAACAAACATACTTTGGTTCAATGCATTTTATAATACAGGACTTGTTTGAGTTATTCTAAAAGAATCAGACAAAAATAGAATAAGTTTTTTCTACAAGTTAGAAAGAATTTATGCATACTTCAAAAATCATTTTCTAAGAAAGCTAATACAGAATAATTTCTATAAACTAATTTATGTATAAATCAATTTTACCTTATGGTAAAACTAACTTTAATATGTACGAAGAAATTTATCTAAATATGTCTGCATAAATCCTTCTATTAATAACTAATCCTTCCTCAGTGCATAAACAATTAGGTCGCCTACTTTCAGTTAGGTTTAATGCACACCTTAGGCAAACAAAAATGCTATCTCTGTAGTTCAATGCCATATTTCTAGAATAAGCTACAGTCAGAATCGACTTTCAAACCAGAACTTTCAGAAACTAGTCACACAATTTTGTTATGTAAGAAGTTTGTCACAAAAACCTAAGACTTTCCAGCTTTCAACTGTCTTAAATATATAGTAAGTGCCAAAAATGGAGGTTAGAAATTCAGCAACATTTGTATTGGGATTTTACAGTTTTGACTCTTAAAGGATAAACCACAATTATATGGGACCTATGATGATTCGCTACTACCCCAACTACATATAACTTCCATTCGAAACTAGTATGTAGGCCACAGTAGTCTAAGTAGAGTGCAGTTTCCCTTTAGAGCGAGAATTAGATTTGGCAAGCCCTTCTTGCCATCCTTTGTGACGAGCTCTCAGTTCCCATAATGCAGAGAGCTTCTTCTGAGCCACTAAGGCCATCTCAGCCTTTTCCCTGGCTTCCTCACATGTTTCCATTCCTGAATTACACTTGTCTGCTTCTTTTTGATACTGAGATGCAATCTTCTTAGATTCCAGCAAACCCATGTCAGCACGACGCTGATTTTTCAAAGCTTCAGTTTCCCGGAGATTTAGTTCTTCTGACAGTAGCTCTGCAACATTGTTTTCGGTGTCTCCATCCACCTTTGGATCGTGCTTTGCACAATCTAAATGACAATTCAATTAATCAAGAGAAGAAACAGCAGTTGCATATGAAAAACAGTCATAGAAACAGCATGCTCTGATGACACAGCTGCAGGCAAAATAAAAACTCTGTCCTCTCCTTCATGCAGACAAATATCAAATACAAGACTTTGTTTGAAAAAAATTGTATAAAAATACTCATAGGAAAAAAGAAGAAATTTTTTTCATGAACTATAAATTAACTTATGAATAAGTTCATCTATAACAATTCCCTCATGTTAACTTCATGACCATTTTCTATTAGTGATGAAAATGATGCATCCCACCAAATCATGAATACCATGTCACTCAAACAAGTTTGTTCCTTCATTTGAACACAACATATTATATGCTGCTTCAGAGAAAATGGTTTGCAACACTAGCCGAGTACCGAAATTTTGTTTAGCACTGTAGAATACTAGGTTGACATAAATCAGAACTCTACATTATATGCTACAAAATCTTTGAATAATAGATTTTTCAAACACAAGAGAATTTGGCAAAAAAAAAAATGAATCAAATTTTATAAAGGGAAAATACACAAAAAGGCACATGAGATTTCAGATCCTGATAGTTCACCCAACCTAAAAAGAAACGAGTTAGCTTATTAAATGAGTGAGAGTAACTATGTAACTAGGCTCTTGTCATCACACAAATATGTTTCAGACTCAGTCAGTCATAGTCATAGAGAGGTCAAAATAATAAAGAAAGGTTTACTCATGCACAGTATATCAGCTGAGATTTCACAGGAATTCATTCAGGAAACCAGAAAGAAACCAACCTTCAAACGAAGAGTTGCTAAGCCCTGCATAAATACAGATAAAGAAACTGGAATAAGCACATGATTGACTTGGTGTGCAATCAAGAGAACGCAACAACAATCATAATGAAACAACAGTCTCAATTGAAACCCCTATTGCTTTAACAGCACATACATAAATAAATAATCTACAAATTTGTTAAAGATAAACAAGCAAAAGCTGTAGAAATGTTTCAAGACTATTGGGCTTAAGTTAGTATTTCTCTTAATTTAGAATACAAACAGGCTAAGCGAGTTTCACGGTGAATGCTACGTGACAACCACATATAACCAAGCAAAAGGGGACACTGGTAATTAATTAAAAAAATTTACTTTCACAGTATCATTATACAAGAGATTAATATTTAATTAAGGAAAGTTACAGTCTAATTAAGCTAGGGCAAGCCTATTGAATATTGTTTATGTCACTTAATAAGTCCCCCTATCGTCACGTGATGCAACTTGAGAGACCCAGAACACATTTCAATCCAGAAGTAACAGTAATAAGAAACAAAGAAAAGAAGAAGAAGAAGCAGATCTAAATTGGAAGACATGAGTGATGAAAGATGTTATTTTGAAGAAAGAAGAAATTGGTAAGATGTTGAAGGCAGAAAAGGAAAAAGGTAAAAGGGGTGGAATTGAACTAGAGGGAAAGTATATATACATTGGGGAATGGAAATGATGGGTTGGGAAGAACAATCACAGACGCAGGGAGTGCAAGAAGAAGAAGAATGGTTGAGGAGTTCGACAAGGTGCCAGTAGAGAGGAGGACCCACTATGTAGCCGGAAATGGACAGCGCCACCACCCACAAACCAAACCTCACCACAACGCCGCCACAATTCAAACCCATCTCTCTCACAAACTCTGCACTCTGAATTATGCACTGATGTGCTGTAAAGGGTCAAAGAAGAGAGAAATTGAAGTCGGTAATGATAGACAACCACCTCCTCCTCTTCTTCTTCTTCTTTGCTTCCTTCTGTATTTATTCTTCTCTGTATCTCGTTAAATTCTTTAAAAAATATATTTTTATTTTCAATTATTTTTATCTTATCCTAGTACTAAAATATATTTAAAAAAGTGACTTATTTTATGTATATTTTTCAATAATCTTAGATCACATATTCAAAAGGTAAAATTATTTTTCAATATTATGTTATAATCTTATCATATATGTGTATTATTAATATAAAATAATGATTTTTTTTATTGTGACGTTATTTCAACACATTCTCACAATAAAAAGAAAATTAGAAAAATTTTATTGATAATTTATATTGTTGTTTTTGGGCTAGGTTGGTTTTTTTTTTCTTTGTTGAATATCTTTTGTCTCTGTGTTGTTTATTTATTATGTTTTTGACTTTTTAAGAGACATTGGTTGTTCCACCACCGGGCCTAATTCAGTTTCTGTTACACTTGCATTTTGGATATTAAAACTTCTGTGCTCTTTTAACTAACTTTTACAAAATTTTACATTAAGTTTAGGTTTTATAATTTTATACTATTAAATTTAAAATTTCTTGTGTGAAAGAAAGAAAGAACAAATGAAAGGGCTTAGTTCACATGTTTTGTTATCTTTTATTGCAAGAACTATATATCATGTGTTTAAATTGCAGGAAAAAAAAATACAAATATATTTTTATGATAATCTCAATTTTTCTAAAATGAAAAGTTTATTATGTGATAATTATTAAAAAATAATGATTAAAATGGAAATAAACATGTGTGCATGATAAATAACAAAGTTATTCAACTTTTGACTATTAATTAATTTTCTAATCCTTTAAAGAATTCATCTTAATTTTCTAATCAAGTTTTTTATTAACGTGTCTATTTTATTTGCTAGTTATATATCTATCTTATGTATATGTTTTTGATTTTTTTTTTCTTTAAGTTTTTGTTTTGGATGAATAGATGGAGAGTGAGAAACTAAAAAATGAGAAGAAAAGATAAAAATAATGAAAATATATAAGAAATAAATAAAAAAGGTCCATTAATGTGATTAATTTGAATGAGTAAAAATGAATTGGTGGATTTTTGTTATAATTACAATATAGCATCGACTTGCATAATGTGGAAAAAGGAATTCCAAACTTTCCTTTCCCAAACACGCCTTTAAAAAATGGCCAATGACACAATTAAATATGCACTACAGAACACCTCACTCACACCAGATCCATGCCCGCTTTTGGCTTGTGGCTGCCATCCATAGCAGTAGATAACCAAAGTTGTAAGTTGAAGAAGCAAAATGGTTGTCCCAGGTACAAAAATAGGAGAGTCATCGAAAATGAAGCTACCACCATTTTCATTAGTGTTCTCGTTTTATAATGTTTGGTCTTTCCTTGATAATTCAAAGCCAGTGTCAGACATCCTCAGTCGCTTAACTAGGATTGCTAGAATTCCAAAAAACCAATCATTTGTGGTTGTTATTCTTGACCTAACTTGGTTGTTCCACCATGTTCTAATTGACAATCCTATTTTCAAGTACTCAAAAAGGGTAGATATGTTGTAGGTCACAAATAAAGAAACAGGAATCCATAGGTTACGTTCCTGCAGGATCATCCATATTGTCCACAAGTTATTTACATGCAAAAGTTACGTAAGAAATATTTCAATCATATTATTCTTATTATGACATGATAATAACATTCTCAAACTGTCTCACCATGGGTAAGAAGGTGGAGTTGGTAATGATGCAATAGGCAGGGAGAGCAGCATAACATATTTCTGGGATGGATCTTAAGGCCCAACTAGTGAACCAAATATACGCCAAACACTCTCTAAATTGAAGCTTGCCAAACAGGGTACCATATATTGGAGAGTGCTTGCTCACACTAGTACAGAAAGAACTTTAGATATCTGTTATTTTAGGCTTTTAATGTCGTATCTAAAACTGATGTCTTTATGGATGACGTTAATAGGACGTCGGACACTGCAGATCCGACGTCTTTATAGATGTCAGTTAATGCCATGTCCGACGTCTATAAAGACATCAGACATGGAATTAATCGACGTCTAAGGGTACTATAGAAATCAGACGTGAAATTAATCGATATCTAATGACACTATAGATGTCGATCATGTCATTAACCGACGTCTACTGAGTTTTCGTTGTATTTTAGTGCAATTTTGCTCGTGTCTTTGGGTAGCGTAGTAGCACCTCCTTCCTTTGCTAGTTTCTTCGTAAGAAAAAATTGCGTCTTTTGGATCTCTTATGGCATTTCAACCCAAAACCGAACCTGAGTCTTTGCCTAATTCCATTCCAACTGCCAAAGAAAAAGAATACGGTGACATAAAAACTAGGCCAGGACCCAGGTTCGGCTTTGGGTTGAAATGCCATAAGAGATCCAAAAGACGCAAGTTTTTCTTACGAGAAAACTAGCAAAGGGAGAAGGTGCACTACGCTACCCAAAGACACGAGAAAAACTTCACAAAAACACAACGAAAACTCATTTTAATTGGTTCAAAGGAAAGATAATAGATCAAAGCCTACTTCAATCGGAGTAAAAGTAAGTTTAAACGGTTCAAAAGAGATAAAACGCACCTAGAAATGCAATCCCGCGAAGAGAAATGACGAAGGAAGACGATGAAGTACTCATAACTGCTGGTTCGCAACGTCTGATTTAAAAGGAAATAAGGCGTCGGTGGCCCCAGAGCTCGACGTCTATTCTCGAATATCCGTCTGAGACCTCACTAATGTGACGTCCATTCGATTTTAAAATTAATATTCGTGGTATATATAGACGTCGGACGTAGAGGTAGCCGACGTCTATAATCGCATATAGACGTCGGGGTGGCGGGATGAGATGTCTAAATGGCAGAAAAAAATGACTTTTCATCTACTTGTCACACATATAGACGTTAGTTAAGAGGGGTACCGACGTCTATAATAACATATAGAAGTCATGGTGGCGGGATGAAATGTCTATATGACAGAAAAAAAATGACTTTTCATCCACATATCAGACATATAGACGTCGGTTAGGAGGGCCCCAACGTCTATAATATTATAGACGTCAGGGTCCCTCTTATCCGACGTCTATATGTCCAACTTATTTACAAAAAAGCCACCGGTCAATAATTTACGTTGGATGTTTTCTAGTCCGACGTCTACGGGATGATATTAAAGGCCAATTATGTACTAATGTCAGTAGGGTGTTGCTTCCTCCACCACCCCAAGTGCTCCTGCACCTCCCCACTATTTTCTTTTATTCCAAAAATACTCTACATCTCTCCACTATCTTCTTTTATTCCAAAAATATCCTACACCTCCCCATTATCTTTAATCATCTTTCTCTTTCTCTCTCTGCATTAATGAGCATTCATGGCTCAGATTTGAACTTGTGATAAATTGCAAAATATAAAATTCAGAGGAAACTTCAATATTAGTGCTTCTACCACAACCATTTTATAAACTTAAAAGTTAGATGCAAATACAAAATAATAAACATAATAATATTAATAGTAAATAATAATATATTATTATTATTATATACTAACTTTATAATGACAAAAGAACTAAATAAATTCCAATCTTTATCAAATAACTTTTCTTTTATATTTTAAGTATTTAATAATATTTTTATATTATTTATCTGATAAATTAAATACTTTATTCAAGTTATTTGAGTCAAACATATCGGTAAGTTAAAACATAATATAATGTTAAAAATTATAGAAATTAAATGTAAAAAAAAAAAACACACATATATAAATATTTTTCTAAAAATTTTGAACAAAATTTTACCATTTATTAAGTAATGTGAAGAAAAAAATATATAATGAAAAGTGAAAATAAGATTGAATCAAACTTATTTAAGGGAATATATCACAAGTTCAAATAGAGCTGTCAAAACAGGTAACCCGGCTCGACCCGGCCCGACCCACCACGGGTTGGTCACTTAGTGAGTCAACCCAACTCGGCTCATTTATTAACGAGCCAGAAAAATTTGAACCCGGCTCGACCCACCACGGGTTGATGGGTAAACGGGTTGGCTCACTGGCCCACTTAATTACAAATTTTTTTAAATAAAAAAATTAAAAACTTTCTATAATTAAAATCTAAACAAATTTCACTCTCAACATGGATGTTTAATTAATTTTGAAAATATGAAACTTAAATAATTTTTTCAAGCAAAAAAAAATAATAAATATTTTTTTATAAAATTAAAATTAAATTTTAATAAAATAAAATTGGGTAGGTGGGTTGATGGGCCAACCCGGCCCACCACGGGTTCCACCCGCATGAGTCGGGTTTAAATGAGTCGGGTTGAAATCTGACCAGTATAAAAAAAATACAATTTTTTCAAATCCAACCCGGCCCGAACCCGTGACGAGCCGGGTTGGCTCGCGGGTTGTGACCCATTTTGACAGCTCTAAGTTCAAATATGAGCCATATAAATGCTCCTTTAATACAGAGAGAAATACAAAGATTATAGAGGATAGTGGGGAGGTGTAGGGTATTTTTGGAATAAAAGAAAATAGTGGGGATGTGTAGAATATTTTTGGAATAAATGAAAATAATGAAGAGGTGTAAGAGCACTTAGGGAGATGGATGGAGCAACACCCATGTCAGTAAGATGTCAGAAAATCTTGAGGCCCATCTCTTTTGTTGGGCCAAATGGCCTATTATGTCTGGGTGTTTCACCCTGCACCTCCAACTTTTTCAAAATTTATTTTTAACCTTGATAAATATCTTTTTTACTTTTCACTTTTTATTTAAAGTAACCTTACACATCTTTAACTCTCCACCTTTTAACAAAACTTTTAAAATTTTATCTTTTATTTATAATTTCATAACTATTTAATTTAATTTAAAAACTTAATATTATTTAATATTTTTTCATATTTTAATAATTATTAAAATATAATTTTTTCATTTAAATTAAATTATTATTAAATTTTAAATAGAAAATAAAATTTAAGAAAAAGTCATCATCGGATATTGGTATCCGATAACTATGTTATCGGATTTCCAATTCCAACACAAAAGTTTTTAATAATTTGTTTTTATTTATAATTTATTAATTATTTAATTTAATTTAAAAATTTAATATTATTTAATATATTTTACTTTTAAATAACAATTAAAATATAATTTATATTATTATAGTGGTAATCTTAAAAATATTAAAATAAAAAAAATAATAATTATGAAATGTAAAAATTTTGAAATCCTATTTTATTAATTTAATATTTTAATATAATTTAGTATATTTATATATATTAAATCAGTTTTTATATAATTATTTTTATTTTTATTAATTTTATTTTAATTTTATTTTTGTAATATAAGTATTATATAAAAAATTAAATTATTATTAAAATTTAAATAAATAAAAAAAAAATATCGGATATTGGTATCCGATAGTCATGGATTTCCAATTCCGACAGGAAATGTTATAAAAAATTTGTGTTTTATTTATACTTTATTAATTATTTAATTTAATATTATTTAATATATTTTATATTTAAATAATTATTAAAATATAATTTATATTATTATAGTACTAATATTAGAAAAATTAAAATAAAAGTAAAAATAATTAAAAATCTAAAAATTTTGAAATCCTATTTTATTAATTTAATATTTTAATATAATTTAGTATATTTATATATATTAAATTAGTTTTTATATAATTATTTTTATTTTTATTAATTTTATTTTAATTATTTTTATTTTAATTTTTGTAATATGAATATTATATAAAAAATTAAATTATTATTGAATTTAAAAAAAAAATTAAAAAGAAAAAAGTCATCGGATATGGTATCCGATAACATAGTTAATTGATTTTCAATTCCAATAAGAATGTTTTTAAAAATTTGTTTTCTATTTATACTTTATTAATTATTTAATTTAATTAAAAATTTAATATTATTTAATATATTTTATATTTAAATAACTATTAAAATATAATTTATATTATTATAGTATTAATATTAAAAAATAAAAATAAAAAATAATAATAATTAAGAAATTTAAAAATTTCGAAATTTTATTTATTGATGTAATATAATTTAATATATTTATGTATATTAAATCAGATTTTATATAATTATTTTTATTTTTATTACTTTTATTTTAATTATTTTAATTTTAGTAATATAACTATTATAATAATATAAATTATTTTTTAATAATTATTAAAATATGAATAATATTAAATAATATTAGATTCTTAAATTAAATTAAAGAGTTATTAAAATATAAATAAAAGATAAAGTTTTTGAAAAAATTTAAAAGGGTACAGAGTTAAAAATATATAAGATTATTTTAAATAGAAAGAGAAAAAGTAAAACAATATATTTACTAAAGTTAAAAAATAAAGTTTTGATAAAGTTGAAAATACAGGATGAAATGTTGGAGGTAGATGATGAAACACTTTTATTTTAAATAGAAAGTGAAAAGTAAAAAGGTTAAAAATAAATTTTCAAAAAAGTTAGAAGTGGAGGATAAAACAAACACCCATTGTGTCTTGAGGGAAGCAACCCAAAAAGCCCGTTGAGCTTGATGCACAAGCTTCTGATCTCCAACCTCTTCTGTGTATATTCAGCCCCGTCAGCAAATCCTCTAATGTTGATCCATACATCCTTTCTCAAAAAGCATCAGTTATTCTGTTACTTGTTTTCTGAATATGATGAAAAACAAATTCTAGTTTAATGTCTGAAAAAATTGGAACCACCTTATAGTTCTTATAACCTACCTTTTCACCCCATGCAGTGTAGCGTTCGTATCCACAACTAGCAACTTGGTTCGCTGCTTCAAGATCAGTGCCAGTAAATGTCTTCCACTGCATGGCATGTCTAGTGGATTCTAGAAACTCTTTTGAAGTTCCAAATTGTTTGAATATGTCTTTTTGTGGCAATGTTTCTGCAAAAAAGATATGCAATACAACAATTCATTTCTACAAAATTATTCATATATCATATGGAAATTAAAGGAGATCATATAATAATAATAATAATAATAATTTCTTATTCATTTTGAAGCTTCTTCCTTGAAGCCCTGCAAATCCACCTCCTATGTACTGCATTATTGCAAAAGACAAAGGAATTCTCTTCATGCATGAGCATATAAGAATACTAGCTTTCTCATTACTTTTTCCAATGGTTGAAATTTGACTAACCATAGACATAGCCACGATCTGGGTTCCGAAAATGATCATTCTTCAACCCATCATAGAACTGCCGGGGACATTATCTAACATTATATAAAAGTAAAAACCATTAATTTATTATCTTAAAATATTGGATAGTGTTAAGATATGTCAAATATTCTATTAAAGGATATTAGACAATCAAATATTATGTTAGTTATATTTTAGATATTATTATAATTTGTGCAGATTTGTGCACATGTCTTTCCTTTAATAGAAGAAGGATTATAGGATCCTTGTATGTACATATGATACTCTATTCCTTCAAATAATACATCAGAATTATTCTTTAAACCTTTTATTATGGTATAAAGAGCCAAACACTGATATCCTCTACAATATAGGAATCAATGTCTTTTTTCATTGAATATTTCTGATGGCTTTTTCCGATGACAATCAATCGGAGAAACATGATTCTGGAACTTCCGCTGCGTTCAAGAGATATATTTCTACTGCTGCCGGATTTGTGACCAAGTCAGGTATATCTAACTCTGCTCTTAATCTTTCTGTTGTTACCAAGGGTAGTGATTGGATAATTGATTCAGGTGCTACTGATCACATGACTTGCGATCCTCATATATTTACTAATTTTTCCTCTAATTGTTCTAAAACTATTATTATTAATGTCAATGGGGTCTCATCTCCTATTGAAGGTATAGGTACTATATCTCTCTCACCCTCCTTATCGATTCCTGATGTTTTATTTGTTCCTTCATTAAAATGTAATCTTATCTCCGTCAGCATGTTAACCAAATCACATTATTGTGTTGCCTTGTTTTACCCAACCCATTGTCTTTTTCAGAACATCCATTCCAAGGAGAAGATTGTCAGTGGTAGAGAGAGTGAAGGATTGTATTATCTTGAAAATGTCTCACAACAAAACCATAAAAGAGGATTGGCTTGTCTTGCGAATGATCACATACAAGATAAAAACAAAAAAGATATTTGGTTGTGGCATAAACATTGGGACATCCCTCTTTTGGTTATTTAAAAAAATTATTTCCATCACTATTTCATAAATGCAATATTTCTGATTTTTTTTGTGAAACTTGTGTTTTGGCAAAATATCATCGTGTTGTGTTTTCTTTAAGCAATAACAAAACTGATTTTCCTTTTTCATTAATTCACACAGATGTTTGGGCCCTGCCCCGCAATCTACACATAATGAAAAAAAATGGTTTATCAGTTTTGTTGATGATTGTACTCGGGTAACCTGGGTATATTTGCTTAAACATAAAAGTGATGTGTGTGATGTTGTTCGTTCATTCTATCATCTGATTGTTACAAAATTTAACACATCTATTAGGGTCATTCGATCAGACAATGGAGGGGAATATTTTAAGACTGAATTAATAGAGTTCATGAACTCTAAAGGCATCTTGCATCAAACTACATGTCGTTATTCACCACAACAAAATGGAGTGGCTGAGAGAAAAAATATACATATATTAGAGGTGACAAGATCACTTTTGATAGATGGTAATGTCCCATCTCATTTATGGGGTGAGGCTGTGAGCTCTATCATTTATTTAATTAATCGAACCCCTTCTAGTGTGCTGAATTTTCGAAGGCCTTATGATGTGTTGTCTGATCATTGTATCATTCCTCCCATAGTTTATTTACCACCTCATATTTTTGGATGTGTTATATATGTTCACTTACACCCATATCAACTTACAAAGCTTGAAGAACGAGCGATCAAATTTGTTTTTGTTGGGTATGAATCAACTCAAAAAGGTTATCGTGCTTACCATCCATCATCAAAGAAATTTTATATTTCTATGGATGTGACATTTAATGAGCATGAATTTTTTTATGTTGATTCTCCACTTCAGGGAGGCAATGAAAGTGAAGTGCATAATCATGATGTTAGTATGTTTGATTATGAAGATATATTATTGTGTGAGGATCATTCTGCAGCAAGTAAGCCAATCCCAAATATGGACACTTCTTTTCTAGATAATATAGTGTCTTCTAATCATAACCAATTGACTCAATCTTTTGCACAGGTTCAGCTTGACTCTTCAGAGGTACCTTCTGATCCTATCTCTGATAATACTAATTTGGATCAAATTGATGATGGAATTGATTCTTCTTTGCGTGAGACCACCAACACATCAAACACTGAGTTTACTACTGTTCAATATATTCTTCCACCTCGTTCTAACCGTGGTCAACCTCCAGCTAAATATGAATCAAACCTCCAAGCCAAAGTTAAATATCCCATTAGTAAATATGTGTCATCTCACAGGTTATCCCAGTCATATGCATCATTTGTATCTCAATTATCTTCAATTTCTATTCCCAGTAATATACAGGAAGCTTTGGCAGATCCTAGATGGACCGAAGCAATGGTTGAGGAGATGACAACTTTAGAAAAAAACAACACTTGGGATCTTGTGTCCTTACCAAGAGGGAAGAAAATTGTGGGCTGCAATGAGTCTTTACAATTAAGCATAAAGCTGATGGAACTATTGAGAGGTATAAAGCACGACTTATGGCTAAATGTTACACTCAGTCTTATGGTGTAGATTACCAAGAGACGTTTGCACCAGTAGCCAAGCTCAATACTGTGAGAATACTTTTGTCGCTAGCTGCAAACCAAGATTGGCCTCTTCTGCAATTTGATGTGAAAAATGCTTTCCTACATGGAGAAATTTCAGAAGAAATTTATATGGATTCTCCACCAGGCATGACAGATTCAATTGGAATGAAGGTTTGCAAATTAAAGAAGGCTCTATATGGATTAAAAGAATCCCCAAGAGCATGGTTTGGAAGGTTTACCAAGTCTATGAAGGCTTTTGGCTATAGAGCAAGTAATTCTGATCACACATTATTTTTTAAGAGAGGAAAAGAAAAAATTACAGCTTTGATTATATATGTAGATGACATGATTGTTACAGGAAATGACCAAGATGAGATTTCTAGTTTACAACAATATCTTGCATCTGAATTTGAGATGAAACAACTTGGAAACCTCAAATATTTTTTAGGTATTGAAGTAGCTAGATCAAAACATGGTATTTTTCTATGCCAAAGAAAATATATTATTGATTTACTATCGAAAATTGGGCTGCTTGAGAGTAAACCAACTGATACACCAATTGAACAAAATCATAAACTCTTTCAATGCTCAAATTCAGCAAGCATAGACAGAGGAAGATACCAAAGGCTGGTAGGAAAATTAATTTATTTGTGCTATACACGTCCAGATATCACCTATGCAGTGAATATTGTTAGTCAATTTATGCATGACCCACGAAAGCTTCATATGGATGCTGTTGAAAGAATTTTGAGATATTTGAAGTCTGCTCCTGAAAAAAGAATTTTGTTCTCAAATAATGAAAACTTAAAGGTAGAAGGATACACTGATGCAGATTGGGCAGTTTCAAAAGATGATAGAAGATCTACCGGATACTTTACTTTTGTAGGAGGGAATCTTGTAACTTGGAGGTGTAAAAAACAACCTGTAGTAGCAAGATCTAGTGCTGAAGCAGAATTCAGAGGCATGTCATTAGGTGTATGTGAACTTTTGTGGATTAAAAATGTGCTATCAGATTTGGGATTTAAACCAAATGAAGCTATGAGTTTGTACTGTGACAATACTTCAATACTTCGGCTATTGCAATTGCTCATAATCCTGTTCAACATGATAGAACAAAGCATGTGGAGATTGATAGACATTTCATCAAAGAGAAGATTGGAGCTGAAATAATTTCCTTTCCAACTTGAAGCATGATAGTTACAGTTGGCTGATGTTCTCACTAAAGGAGTGTCAAGAAGATTGTTTAATGAGTCTCTATTCAAGTTGGGAATGTGTGATATCCATGCACCAACTTGAGTGGGGGTGTTAAGATATTGCCAAATATTCTATTAGAGGATATTAGACAATCAAATATTATGTTAGTTATATTTTAGATATTATTATAATTTGTGCAGATTTGTGCACATGTCTTTCCTTTAATAAGGATTATAGGATCTTATATATATATATATGGTACTCTATTCCTTGAAATAATACATAGAATTATTCTTTAAACTTTTTATTATGGTATAAAGAGCCAAACACTGATATCCTCTACAATATAAGAATCAATGTTTGTTTTTTTTCATTGAATATTCTGATGGTTTCTTCGGATGACAATCAATTGGAGAAACATGATTATGAAACTTCCACTATTTTCAAGAGTTATATTTTTACTGCTGTCGGATTTGTGTGCGTATGATTAGACTTAATTCTTATTAATGTTTCAATTAACCTCTTTTATGTCTCATACACGACAGAATAGAAATGAATGAAATTAAGGATTAAAATACTTACCAACACATTCATGGCACCAGCTCTGTAATGATGCGGATAGTCTGGCCTTTTCTCTTGAGATACATAGATTAAGCTGGGGACTCCCTCACAAATATCTTCTTTATTTTCCCATATCACCTACCAACAAAAACTCTACTTCATTTCATAATTAAGAATTTTTCCTTTTTTACTTCTATGATGCATCTTTCAATTAAATTTTCCATTTTTCTTCCTGCAGATTTGACTAATTTTAAGTACATGTGATCGAATCAGGTACCACCTTAATATTCTAATTTTACTTTTAAAAAGGAAATTTCAATATTTTTATCACTAATTCAAAGAAGAAAACAATACCGCTTCCTCTTAAAAAATGAAAAAAAAAATACACATAGAATCTTAAAAGGGTATATAAAGTTACATCTAAATTATATTTACTCATAATGTAACTCTTTTCCACCATTAGATTGTTCATTGTTTCGTTAGGTTGAAAGTTTTTTCCTCTGGTGCTCCTATATGCCAATAATCTTTTCTTTGCATGTCTGATTTTGTTGCAATTATAACATTTGAGATATTTCTTATTAAAAAAAATTGATTTATAATAATTTTGTTAAGAATTCAGCTATGATGTTTCAAATTAATAAAAAATAAAAATAATTATTAAAAAAAAGGACTTACAAACACTTAGTCTTAGAGATTTTGATTTGAAAGTGTCATAATTTTTTAAATGGTTTGTTCATGACTTATTAGTTTATATGACTTTAGTATATCTTTACATGACTTCTAGTTTTATTTTATTAAATTCGATGATTTATTTTGATAACTAACTTAGAAAATAGATAAATATATTCTATTATAATAAAATTTAACCATAATTAAGGTAAGATGAAGTATAATATAAGATGATTAACAGAAACAAATATATTATAGTAAAAACTCATAATAATTAACTTAAACTTAAAAATAATTATATAAAAATAATTATAAATTAAAAATGAATTAAGTTAAAAATCATAATAGATAAGATGAATAAAAATGTCAAAATAAAAAACATAATAAAAATATAACAAATTCTTAGAATACATACAGAACAATTCCAGTCACTTAATGTAAATTAGGAATGACAACATCACTGAAAGAACACTTAATGGAAAAACAATAATGACCTTAATTATAGTTTGATGATTCTTTGGTTGTGCTTTGGAGAATTGTCCAAATTCACCAAGAAGCTGAAAAGGAAGTTTTCTAGCTGCATTTTCAATTTCATGGGTGAGTTTATATTTATATCCGACACCATCACTAAAGCTTTACCTTTTTTAGTCCCCATCAATTATTACACAAGCCACATTCCTTTCCATATTATTGAACTAGATATATTTTTACGACAATATTAAAATGAAAAAACTATATTTTTCCTTTTTTGGATTTAGTGATGAAAAAAGAAAAGAAAAGACCAGGTCAGCATGGTTTGATTTGAACTTAGAAATAATAATGTTCTTAAACAAAATTTTAATGTTTATAAATTACATTATTTAGTCCTTCATTGAAATATAAATATAAATTTTAAAAAAGAATTAAATATGTTTCTGGGTTTTAAATTAACACACGTTTTTGGTTAACTACCAAGTGAATTTTTTCTCATTACCTTTTATTTTAACTTTTAGCACTTTTCTCAATTCAACGTTTTCGAACAAATTAGGTAGATATTGATCTTCCTTACATAACTTAATACCACTCCATATTATCTTATGTTTCAATTACTGTATTCTAACAATGGAACCACCATACACTGAGAATATGAAGTAGCAAAATACATTGAAAACATCCAAATCCAATCATCCTTGATAAGCTCTGCAAAAGTACAGAAAAAGAAGAGTCAACACCACTGACTTGCATATCGTGGAAATGGGAATTCCATATTTTCCTTTGCCAAATAAACCTTTGAAAAATGGCCAGTAGAACACAACCAAATATGAACAGCAAAACACTTCTCCTATGCCGGATCCATTACCATTTCTAACAGGTGCTTCCCATCCCAACAACTTGGTAACCAGTGCTGTGAGTTGAATAAGCAAAATAGTTGTACCAGGTACAAATATCTGAGAGTTGTTGAAAGTGAATCTACCATTGTTTTCTTTAGCACCCTCATTCGATGATGATTGCTCTTTCTTTGTTATTTCAAACACACTGTCTGATATTCCGAATAGCTTAAGCAGGATGTGCAAAAATCCAAAAAACCAAGCACTTGTGGTGGTTATCCTTGCCATTCTTTCACTGTTCCACCATGTTCGAATTGACATCCCTGTTCTCAAGTACTCTACAAAAGTAGTTATGTTGTAAATCACAAACATCGTCACAATAATCCATTGTCCGAGTTCCTGCAGACCATTGAGTAAGTTATTGGATATATGAAGTAATATTTTGAAATTTATGTAACTATCTTCAAACTCTTGTACTTTTTTATGACCTTAAAAGAAAGCACAAAAGTAAGCAATGAAAAGTATGTTGATGGAAGAAAAATAAATTGTTTAACGTATGTTAGTTATATATTTTAAATTTATCTTATTTTTTGTTGATATAATATCTTGAACATATTTTCAGATTAATGGATATTTCAAACATGAAACTAAACATTAATAATAGTTTAATAACGGTTTGATAATAAATGACACAATATATTTAACAAATGAAAAATTTTGTTAAGAAAAATTTTATGATATGATATTAAGAAATAGATTTTAAATTTAATTAAATTTTATAAAATATGTTTGAGATGAAATTTTGATTTTTATCTTTATGAAAATTGAAGTTTAAATTCAATGAATAAAAAATAGTTTATCGATGAAATTTGCATGTGATCTAAGTTCATACCTTGGGCAAGAAAGTATAGTTGTTGATGATGCAATAAGCAGGGAGAAGAGTGTAGCAAAGTTCAGGAACAGATCGTACGGCCCAAGTGAGTACCCAAAGATAGCCCAAGCACTGTCTGAATTGGAGCTTACCAAACAAGGTTCCAAAAATTGGACAGTGTTTGCTTAGGAGAATATCAAGCAACCCTGAGGCCCATCTCTTTTGTTGACTCATTACACTTATAATATCCTGAGGTGAGCAACCCATAAAGGGTATAAGTTCTGGTGAACAGGTTTCAGATCTCCATCCTTGTGTGTGTATTTTCAGCCCTGTGAGTGCATCTTCTGATGTTGATCCATACATCCAACCCACCTAAAATTAACACCCATGACCAAAAAAAAGCAAACTTTTTCAACAACAAATTAACTTTTAATTACATCTTTTTTATAATAATAATATTTTAATAATATTATTAAAAGCTTACCTGTTTACCCCAACCAGTACCGTACTCATATTCAGAACTGCCAACTTCTTTGGCTGCCTCAACATATTTCAAAATATTATCATTGGAAGCCAATGTCTTCCCTTCCAAAGCATTAGTAGCTGATTCAAAAAACCTCTTTGAACTTCCAAATATTCTTTTCTTTTCTGAGAGTTTCTCTGCACACACATTTATATTGTAACATGGTATATCAGATGATTATAATTTCAAAAGTTGAAGTTTCTTGACCTTTTGAAACTGAGAATGAGTATAACAATTTTATAAACTCATAAATGATAACAGTGAAATCAAAGTACCATCTGTGATGTCATGATGCTTCTTTCCATTTGGAATGTGATGATCAGGAGAAACGCCATAAATTACTTTTCTTCTGTGCAAGCAATTTGTTCCAACGTAAAATATTCCTTGGATCCCTGCTAACCCACCACCCAGGTACTGCATTGCACAAAAGGAGGATGTCTCAAAACAATCTTATAACTCTTATTTTTCGCAATTCATATTAACGGTTTTGCTAGGTGTCGTGAAACTTGACGCACCAGAAACTTTGCCACAAGTTGATTTCCATAAGGGTCATCCTTCAGTCCATCGTAGAATTGCTGGATACATTGTGCAAATGCAACTTCTTTCTCTCCTTTTGAATCTAGTAAAATGCAGAGGGCGTGTTGGACAATCTTTGGATTATGAACATACATGTCACAATCTACGTTGAGGATAAAAGGAGCATTTGTCATCACTCCAGAAATTCTTGTCTGTTGATGATACAAAAAGTATGAAAGAATTCTGAATACAAAATAATGATAGAGATTACTAGCAGTATCAGAATAATATTATGAAGAAAAGAAACTCACCAACACATTCATTGCTCCAGCTTTATGATGATGTGGATGTTCCTGCTTCTTTTCTCTAGATACGTACACTAAGTGTGGCAACTCGTCTGAAAGACCTTTGTTTTCGCATATTACCTAACAACACAGTGCAAAAGTATTTGTTTTGAAGCTGTATGTATGCGTTCTCTTTCAGGAAGTAAATTAAACCATTCATATGATATCATCTAAACAAAATATAAAAATTAAATATCGTTGAGTTTAATTTTATTCTAATTTAATATAAAGTTCAAATAAAATCAAATTAATATTTTATGGTTCGATTTAGATGAGTTTTATGATTTTTTTTTCTAATATACAATTATTACACTTTTTTTAAAAATAATAAAACATATATTCGCAAAATAATTATCACACATTTTATATTAAAAAATTGCAGAATAAAAGCATAAAATTTGAACTTATTTTATAATAATTATTACATTTATAATCTCAACTTTCTCTTATATTTACAAATAAATTATATATAATGTTATAACTAAAACTTAGAATATAAAAATGATATTATATTTTTGAGAACTATAGATGTAGTATAAATAAAATAGCATTAATCCATAAATCGACAAAGTATTTTATTAGGTAAACAAGTTTATATATAAAATGTCTTTTACTAGAAAATATTAATGTACTATATTTATACTTTCTTTTACTTATGTATTAGTCAAATGTCATTAAGATTAATCATCATATTGTTAAGAATTGAATTTTAAGTCCAATTTAATTTCACAAAATTGGATTGTAATTAAGATAAGGTTTGCAGTAATATATATATTCTAAATATAACCTTATATCTAATCGATGTGAAATTTATAATACCTATCTCACGCCACTGAGGTATATACATGTCGAACATAAACGTTAATGGATGATCTAATAACAGTTTGAAATGGTGGGTGGAATAATAAATCCAAAAACAACAAATTTTGCGGATAGGTTTTTAATTATGGCTATGATACCATGTTAAAAAATAAATTTTAAACTTAACTCAATCTTACAAAATTTGTTTTGTAAATACAAATCTCACCTTATAAGTCAATTGTGTAAGGTTAAATTAGACTTAAAGTTTTCTTCTTAACAAATACCATAATTAGATTTTATTTTTTTTAGAAGAGATTATAAGAAGATTTGATAGTAATGAATCATGTATAAGAAAGCATATTTTCAACCTAAAACCTAATAGAATTATGAGCTCTTATATACTAAATCATTTTATACATTTTTATAAGCAATATGAAATTTTCAACTTACCTTAAATTTCTAGCATATATTTATAATAATTAATTAATTTTTAAAAATCATCATTTGGTTGAAGAAAAAGTAAATTCAGCAACAAATTAAAAAAATGACAATTTTAATTAATTAAATTTTTTAGATCGATTTCTAATTATTATTTTTGGATCGGATTGATTTTCTACTTCTAACATTAATTATTGAGGGTAAACGAAAAACTCAGTTATCCTCACATACTTCTTTTTAGTTATATAAAAATTAAAATAACGAGATTTGCAATATTTTAGACCACCAATCCATTATCTATTACACCAGTAGCTTAGAAAGTTCTTTTAACACGTATTTAGCAGTATATTATTGTATGTTAAAACAGTTTTATTATAATAGTTTTATTTTTCAGTGAAAATATTGCATATTGCATACTGAAAATAATAATTTAAGGGAAATTTAAATAAAAATAAAAATTTTATTGAAATATAATAATTTCAGTAAATTTAATTTTCTTTATAAGGAAAACAAATTGACAGAGTAGGAAAAGACACGTACATATATTTATGTTGTTAACTGCAATAATTTATGATGTACCTTAATTATGGTTGGATGGTTTCTAAGCTGTGTATCGGAGAAGATAGCAAATTCTCCTATTAGTGGAATCGAGTTTTGTGATGCATTCATAATTTTACTGCAAAGGTCCTCATACTCCTTCTGCAAACAAAGACAAATAACGTTAGATGAAGTTTTCATTGAAGATATATTAATTAATATTAGATAACTAAATATTTTATAATATTATAACTTTATACTTTTTAATTAATTATAAATTTATGTAATCCAACTTTTAAAAAAATAAAAAAATTCAAGTAATATTTGTTACGAAATTAGAATTTAAAATAGTTATAATTTCTTAAAAAAATAAATAAATATTTTATTAAAAATAAAAATAATTAATTAAGAAACTAATAAATAAGTGTCATATCAACTTAATAATATTAAAAAGAATAACAACATAACAATAACCCAAAAAACTTAATCCCGAAAATTCTATCACTGTCGGATTCGAATGGTATTTGGACAACAAGTTTATAAATATTTTTCTTTTGTTTTCAAGTTTTGGATTGTTAATTTGAAATGTCTAGAGAGAAAAACTGTTCATAATAATTATTATATTTATCTTCTTTTTTAGTTATAGGTATTATTATTTGGTTTCACTTCGAGTCATTATTGCAACTTTTTTATGTTGTTAGATATTCTTTATATTCTTTTAATGATCATGTAGATGAATTTCTTTCATATGTACAACTCATAATGTTTATTCTCATTGAGAATGTTTTCTGCAATACAAACCTTTTAATCTAGTTTACTCTCTTTTTTTTCTGTTTACTTTATTTCTATGAGTACTTTTTAAAGTAAATTAAATATATTTTTTCCGTTCTGAAATTGTTATTAAAAAAATTAATATAAATAATATGTAAAGATTATATTTTAGTATAATGTAAAACATGATTTTTTTATAATTTGAAGATGAAAAATATATTTAATTTTTTTAAATATAAAATATTATTGTAAGTTTGAATTGTGGACTTTTTTATACATTCCCATCAAGAAATTTGTCCCATCTCTATTGTCGAAGGATCGTGAGAGTGTTGCCATACATATATGGATAAAAAGTTGCAACTACAGTGACATTTAGTGCAAGTGATTGCAAGGCAAATGGTTTTCGTTGTTTTAGCTATATGTGGATCAGTTTACGTGAAGCTAAAAGAAAGCTTCATTTTGTCAACCACTGTGTTGTCTTTATTTTGGAATGATTAAACTGAATAAGACTTTAGTGGAAAAATATATTTATAAAATAAGGATTAAATATGTTTTTAGTCTCTATATTTTGGAGCGATTTTTAGTTTAGTCCATTTTTTAAACTAAAGTACAATTTAGTCTTTCAACTTTAGAAAACTCTGATTTTAGTCTTTTTTATCAAATTTTTTTAACTTTATTTGCTGTTTCAAAATAAAGTTAAAAAAATTTGATAAAAAAGACTAAAACCAGAGTTTTCTAAAGTTGAAAAACTAAATTGTACTTTAGTTTGAAAGAGGGACTAAATCCAAAATCGCCCCAAAATATAAAGAATAAAATCATATTTAACTCATAAAACAATGTATCAGAATATAAAACTATTACTTTTGACAACAACTTTAAAAACCATAAAGAAAAATCTATTAATTGGCTGTTAGCATAAGAAAAATATTTATTAAAATTAATCAGATGAAAAGTGTGAGATTATCAGGTTGTGTGTACAGAATTTTTCTGACTGTTAGCAAAATCAAGTTGAAGGTTTTTTTACTGTTTCAAATTTTTTTAATAATTATTTTATGTGATAATTTGTTATTATTATGTTCTGAGAAGTCGTTATTGAAGTACTCAGACCAATTTATTAAGAGTCGTTATAAAAAAATCGTTTAGATTAGTTCCTTGTAACCTTACTTTTGAAGTCATAGACTAATTTAATGTTCAATAATAATTTTTTGACAAATTTGTCCAAATATGTAAAAAAAAAAAAAACCAAGTTGAAAGTATACGAGGTTAATTACCTTGAGTCTTCGCCAGTCTTGAATAAATTCTGGTGAATGTTCATTGTTTGCAGGGTTGGTGTTGTTAGAGAAGTATCTGAAGGGCACTCTGAGTTGAATGTTGTAGTTCTTACAGAAGGGTAGCCAAAGCTTAGCAAACTTAGAAGCTTCGAGAAGGGCATAGAAGTTAAGAGGGGAGCATCCATCATCAGAAACATAGCAAGCTAGCTTGTTGGTAGGATAATCAAGTGCCAAGAGAGACAAGACAGTGTTGATTGTGATGATAGGTGGCTCAAGAACAGGGTCCGCTGTTGTCACAAATAGGTCAACTGATGGAAGCTCAGGCTCGGGTACCCTATTGTAAACAGACATGTATTATATAATAAGAAAAACAATACAATTTGGCCTAACAGTATTAACTGTATTATTAGTACCGAAGCAAGAGACGATCTATGTAGGTTCTGGTGCGTGCAGGAGACCATTTGGTGTTGATGACGAGAATCCAAGCGAAAGTGAACCATGATTCGCATATGACAGCAACGAAGAAAGGGAAGGTGTTGCTGTCATCATGGAAAATACGATAACCGAGAAGCAGGAAGAGGAGGAACAAAATCAAGGAATCCATTGTTCTTGAAAACGTGTGCTTCACCCAAATTTTATCATAAAGAGGGAGACTTTTCTCATTCGCCATGTTCAACGATCAATGGATAACTCAACTGCTCAAATGGGGTGAATTAGTATGTGGCTTTATATTGCGACAGACCCTATTTCAGTCGTCTTGATCAAGCACTTACGTGATGAGGATAAGGTTGGTTGAATGAGTAAAAGGAAATATAATAATGTAAGAAAAAGGTAAGTTAAATTCTTTGAATGAAGTAGAAATTAAAATAGTTGAAGAAATTCTTGTACGAGAGAAACAAAGTAAAATAAGTGAAAATATTTGACAGATAAATTAGTGTTCTTGATGGAGAATAAAATTTAAAAAAACAAAAATCACTTTCTATTTCTCTCTCCCAAATTAATGTTGTCAAGCAAATTCATTTAATTTTATTTCAGTCTGTTTGAACCAGACAAGCATAGACGTAGTAGCTATATGTCATCGTCATGTCATCGTCAAGCAAATTCATTTAATTTTAAATATTATTTTTTCATCATTTTTAAAATTAGAAGAATTTTTTTTCATTATCTTTAAAATTATAAGAAAAATTCTTCATTATTTTTTAAATTAGAAGAAAAAAATTTCATTATTTTTAAAATTAGAAAAAAAAATTTCATTATTTTTAAAATTAGAAGGAAATTATTTATTATTTATAAAATTAGAAAGAAAATTTTTCATTATTTTTAAAATTAGAAGGAAAGTTCTTTATTATTTTTAAAATTACAAGGAAAATTAAATTTCTTTTAAAAGTTAGAATGAAAATTCTTCTTTATTTTTAAAATTACAAGAAAAATTCTACTTATTTTTTTAAGTTAAAAAAAAATTCTTCATTATTTTTAAATCAACTCTAATCCTACCTTTTACATGTAGAAAAACATAAAATATAATAATTGTATTCCATTAATATAGTTAGAGTTGGTTTAAATATAATGAAGAAATATTTAATAAAATGTGAATTTTAATAAAAATTAAATTTAGTCTTAATTTAGATAAAGACAATTAAGATCGAATTGAACAAATTAACAAAAATTTGGACTTAATTGAACAAAAATTAATGAAAATTATGATTAAATTGAATATAAAATATTGTAACGTTGATACTAACTTGATACATGATATTGACACTAACTTGACACTTATCATATGACACTGATATTGTCAAATAACACAAGATTAACTTCACATGTAAACAACTTTTTTAAATTAATAAAAAGTTAAAAAAAATTATAAAATAAAAATAAAAATAAAAGAATCATGATGACATATGACACCACAATTCATCTTCCGTGATTTAAATATCCTTAAAAAAATATCAAATTAACTAAAATTGACAAAAAATTATAAATATATAACAAAATAGAACCAAATTAAATAAAATAGACAAAAATAAGAACAAATTGTATTTAAACCAATATTTTAACAAGAAAATTTAATAATTATTTTAATTATTTTGATTGAGATATTAATTAACAATTAAAACTTATTTACAATTTACTTTTAATATATACATATATATATTTATAATTGAAAAAAATTAAAATAAAAAAGTTAAAAGAAAACATATCAATCAATCTACCTATCCACTCTTTGACGGGACAAGTTAAAATTTGTAGTTAATGTCACACTCCATTAATTTCCCTTTTTAGTGGAAAATAAGTGTCACGTTTTTGGAATTCTCCCATGTTAGTGGGAGACAAAGTAACAGCCGCATTTAATTCCACGCCATAGTAAGCCGTGTAGCGGCAGAGAGAGGGTGAGTTTCTAGAAAATGGAAGACAAGTGGCAGGCAGAGAGTGGAGCGAACGATTTTAGTGGAGACGGTATTTAAAGTTGAAATTCGAAAATGGTACCACTTTCTGCATGCAAACTCTTCGTCTTCAACCTCTAGAAACACCATTTTCTCCTCCTTCTTCTAACACTTCCAAACTTCTCCCTAGATTTCTAACCACTTCTTCTCCTCCGATCATCAACCTCTTTCCAGATTAATTGCTCCCGGTGTCAAGCTCTACAATTTGCACCGATCAGAATTTCGTTTGGGCAACTTTGGATTTTAAAGACTTAGAAGCTCATCTGGGATTATAAGGTAAGGGAAGCTTATAAATTTAATTATGAGTATTTTGTATGCATGATTTTATGAGTATATGTTTGTGGAATGTATGATCTTGCTATTGAGAATTTGCATGTTTGATCTTTGGTATGAAATTAGTTTATAAAGTTTTGTAACTTAGCAGAAAATACTGAATCTGTAATCGAAGGGTCATTAAGACCGTTCGGTTTCCCCTATTTTAGAACGTTCGGTCTCATACCGAATGATCAATAACTCAAAGTAATTGGTCATAGATCGAGTGCTAGACCCGAGAAGGTACTCAGTCATAGACTAAGTACTCGGTTCTATATTAATTCTTTCTTTTGAATAAAGCGTTCAGTTTAAGTGCTCGATCTTAAAGAGTACTCGGCCCTGGAAAAGTGCTCGGTCTTGAAGAGTACTCGGCCCTGGAAAAGTGCTCGGTCTTGAAGAGTACTCGGCCTTGAGAAGTGCTCGGTCATGTACTAGGCTTCGGCTAATAAAGTGTTCGGTCTTAGACTAACACTTAACTTATGAAGCATTCAGTTTCATATTCTTATTATTTGTTGGAAGTACGTTCGGTCATACACTGAGCGTTCGAACTTACACATTAATAATATTTCTTGAAAGTACTCGGTTTTAAAATGAATATTTCTTATTTTAAAGAGTGTTCGGTCTTACACTGACACTTAACTTAACCACGGAGTGTTCGGTCTGATATTGACACCCACTTTCTTGAAGAGAACTTTTGATATTCTAAAGCATTCGGCTCAAATTATAAAACGTTCGGTATTCTTCTTCATTCGACCGTTCGGTCACTTTCGAATTTTCTTTGATGCTTGGTTTTCTTATCCTTGCTCGGTAAATTATTTGATTTCTTATGATTTTAAGAGTATTCCAGGGAGGAATATCTCATGAATTGGAAAGATTTATTTGGTAAAGTATGACTATGGTCAGACTCAGGTTCTGCTCTATCCTGATATTCCGTGAGTACGCCTTCTCAGGTAGAGAAGGGTAATTCATGCGTGGAAATGGCAGGAGGTCCTTTAGCCTCAGGGTATTTCTATACCGAGGTGGTTCCACTAGACTAACCTCAGGTGGCGATCTGTTGAGTGTATCCCAGCCAGGTCCATTCGGGTGCAGAAAGCGGCGAGCTACATGGTTCATACCGTCCGGACAGTGTCTAAAGAGATTTGATTATAATGACGTTACCGTTCGGTTTTATATGGATATATTTGATCTATGATTTATGGTTGAGATATTGATGTGTGTGAATTATGTGTATGCTTGAAAAGCATATTGAAAATGATTAATTAAATTTATATAAGTTTACCCTTATTTTCCTGTTTTATCCATGTACCGTTCGGTCTTAACCATTCGGTTGTTTTCTTCATTGCAATGATCATCCCTTGGGGTGTGAGCAGAGGACGATCTCGAAGATAACTTGGAGGATGCTCTGCAGGCCGAACTACCTATAGACGCAATACCGGAGAGCTGTGCAGGACCGTCCGGTCCTTAGATTAGATTTTTTACTTCCGCCCTGTATAGATAACCGTTCGGATAAGTGTTAATACCGTTCGGTCTAATTCTGTAAACTGTATCCGACTTCTTCTCTCTATTTGTCTTTTCCTCTACTGTTCTTTATTATTATTCATGTTAACTCCTTAAATAAATTATAGTTCTTGTTATAGATTTATTAGGATGTTACAGTTAATTTTCTAGTAGCGAGTAAATTATGTTTGATCTAATTTTGATATACGGTAAGATGATCAATAGACTAACCTGCTTTATAATTTCTAAATGTATTTATCTCTGTATTAAGAGACCATTAAAATACGCATGGGTAATTTTTAAAACGATTTTTAATTTATTTATTTTTTATATTGAATTAAAACTAATTAAACTAATTTCGTTATCCTGTTAATAACAATTAAAAAATTGATAAAATTATTTGTAAGTTTTGAATTTGAAGTATATGATTGGATGTTTTTTGGTATAAAAAAAGGCAGGGTTTGTATTTTCATGGGTTGATCTCATAAATGTAATTAATGAGACCACGTTCATATGTTCACGGTCTGTCCATTTGTTACTTGGTCGTACAAATTTTATGGCAATTTCAAATCATAAATAAAATAGGTACCTTTAAAGAGTCAAAATGAGCGGGGTCATTTATGATGAATTGAGTTGACTCTATTATTTAAAAATAAAATAAAATAAATTATCAGTTTATATAATTAAATATATTTTGTTGATCGATCAAATATTAATGTATATTTAATCTGGTTTAAATCTATTTAATTTATGAGTTAAATAAGTTAGAATCAATTTAACTTATATTTAAAAATAAAAAATTCTTTCAATTAACTCGAAAATCAGCATGACTTAAAATCCATTTTGATATTTACAATGTCTCCAAGAGAAAGTATCAAATCTTAATTGAGTATAGATAATATTTTGTTTAAAATTGTATGTTTTCTGTTATTCAATAATTAAAATATTTTTAATTTATTGGGTACTTTATTTTAAAATTTAAACAATTATATTGTTTATTGGCATTAATACTTGTAATTTATGTATTATATTTTAAAATTAATACAATTATAACTTTTTATTTGTTATTTGATATTGTTAAAAATACACACACGTTTTTATAGTACAATATGTACTATATTTTTAATTTTGTTTTTTAAAATTATTTCATAAATATTTAAACAAATATAAATATAAATTTTATGTGTTAAATATTAATAATTATAAATAGATTTTTATTTTAAAAACAAATAAAAATATAGTTAAATATATTTCTATCCAGTTTTTATCTTTATTAAAATTGACGTCACCAAAAGAAAAGAAAAGGTTAAACACACACCATTTATGGTGATCCTGTTCTTTTTTTTTTTAATTTTCAATTTTAAACAAGGTTTTTACTTTAAAAATATCCACGAGTTAGTTCTCGTTTCGTTAGTATTTTAATCTTATGAATTTTTTTATATAAACTTTTTGGTTCTACGAACTATTAGTGGTGAAAAAGAAAAAGAAAATGTAAATGTAAAATTTATATCCTGTATAGTCTCAAAACTTCTAGATTTCAACACATCCACGTGCAGGCCCCTTACTGACAAACTCAAATCACTGTACGTATAGAAACTATCTAATTTTTCAAGACACGTGGTGAATATAATTTACGCTTTATTTTAAGGAAATAAAAGAAATAAATATTTAAATTAAAAACAATTATAAAAGTGAAATATATTTTAATTATTATTATTGTTATTTATTTTATTTATAAAAATGTTAATAAGATATATAATTTATATGGTTAATATAATATAACGTAATGTAAGTTTTACGCAGAAATTTTCTTATATTTGTAATATTTGTGTAGATGTAAGATTATTTTTTATTTTTCATATTTATTAAAAAAATGTTATGTGTCTTTATATTAAATTTTGTTTATTTCTACAATATAGTAATTGAAACTGTAAGATCTGACGAAAATAAAATAAAAAAAATATTTATTTTCATAGTAATAAATATTAATTATTTATTTGTATGATTCTTGAGTGATATTGTGATATATAAAAAATTGATTGTTGTCTGATTCGGAATATATACATTAAGTATTAGTTTTTGTAGTTGTATGGATTAGTGGCTGATGAGTGAGGTATGAATGTATAAGAGAAAGCTAAATGTTTTTTTTGAACCATAAGTGGTATGCAGGAATGTTTACGTAGGAAAAGGAAGAATGATTTGAAAGGCTTAATGTTGGGTGGACTTTAGGTGAGAGAAATGTTTTAATTCATCTACAGTAGGATGAGATTCCTTAGGTCTATAATGATGGAATTAAATGTGTGGAAAATAAAATGTAATTATGTTTATAATGTAAGTCTTATGGTGTGCGGATACGTGAAAGACGGAGGCGTGGAAGGTGTCATTTTTGTAGAGGTGTATTAGTAAAGGTATTGACTTATGGGCATCATGGATTGACTTTTATAATTTTCTAATAATGATGGTGGTATTAGTTGTGTATGTTTGTTTAGTATACTCTCATAATGGTTGTTGCCTTTCCTCTTGTAGGAGGGTAGAAAGATGGATCTCTTTGTCTGAATAGGTGGTGAAAGAGATGAGTCTCTTTGTCCTAGAAGGGACTAAGAAACTGGTTGTCACTTTTCCTCTTGCGAGAGGGTAGAAAAGTGAATCTCTTTGTTTATGAGAGGCGGTGGAAGAGACGAGTCTCTTCGTCCTGGAGGGACGGTATAAGAGACTGGAAATTCAAGTGTTGACTTTTCCTCTTGCGGAACAGTAGAAAGGAATGAATGTCTCGCTCGTAGGGTTTCGGCTCAAGTTGAGTTCAGTGTTATGATGGACACTTTGGAGTAGGGTAGACTGCTCCGAAGCTGCGGTGAAAGACCACTCGAATTGTTTTGTTTTGGTAAAACGAAATATAAGTGGAAGTATAGAAGTTGGTAAGAGGTTATAGTGGAACTTGGTATAGGCATGAGTTGCCTTTGCTCGATAGGTGAGGTAGAGCTAACAGGAGTGGTACATGTTCCGGTTAAGGGAATGATTTAAGGATATGATGAGGGTTGTTATAGTCTTATTGAGTAGTGATGATTGTTAGATGTGTTGAGATTATGATAAAGACATAACAACTGTGATATAAATGTTATATAAATTGATTTGATGTTTATTTAGTTAGCTCACCCTTGCATTTTTTTTGGTTGTGTTTTCCACCTGCGATGATCGTATGACTCGGGTTATTATACGAGAGCAAATGATGATACAAGTAGTCTAGTGGATGCTTAAGGCGGCGAGGATTAGACCTGTCAAATAAGCCCTCATCATAGGACTTGGCCCTAGCCCACATGGGTTGGGGGCAAAAAAACTCACAGGGCCAAAAAAAATATTTTATAAAAAAAGCCCACATGGCCAAATACCCCTAAAGCCCTATGGGTTAGGGCCGACCCATGGGCTTTCCTTTTTAGCATGAAAAAAATATAAACACATTTGAATACAACCACTGAAATGTTAATATATTGAAAACTAAGTTAAACTTCCTACTTCAACTTTTGAACTGTCTTTAAGACACCACATTAAGAAACCATTAACACATTCCATTTGCTCTAAAATTCGGGTATACCACTCGAACGTGATGAATACTCAATCACCAACTTCAGAAACATGGAAGACTTGTCCTCTAATAGTCTTGTACGCGTGTCAAACTCTACAACTCAACTTGCACATGTATCCAAAGGATAACTTCAGAAGCACACACTAAAAAATCATAATACAATTTTTATATAAATAGAGAAGAAAAATGATACAAGTCATGCAGAAGAATAAGACGTAAAAAGTGGGCTAACTGTAAAAAAAAGCGAGGATTGGCCTTGGGGCTAAAAAGAATTTGACAACACTAATGATGGTTCAACATTCAACACTACAGTTTAAGTGCCTATTATTAAGCATGCAATTAGCTTCACACATAAGAATACCAATCATAAAACCACTACAATGGAAGGAAAAAGACGCCTAAACCAATTTAATACCAATTAAATTGCATCATGATTTTAAAGTCAAGCAAAACAGGTACACTAGAGTCCAACATATTAAGTATAAGCTTGATACAGACTTAAAACATGGTGATCTTTATAAAGGAGATTATCTGCAACTCAAATTGTGAGAGAACAAAGTATATATCAGTAAAAAATGAAATCATGCATACTATTCCAAGAGAAAAAAAATTGAATCAATTGCGCAAAAGACAAGAAAAGAAACCTAGAGGCACCTTTGTTAGCATCCTTTTTACAAGTATGTGATAATGACGCTACCATGACAACAAACAAAACAAAATGAACCTTAGTCACTACAATTGACGATCACAGACTTTCTGCTGACATATACTTCAAATATAACATTAGTAGACTTTTTAAATTGATCATGTTCAAAAATGTATAAATATAAGAAAATTGTATAAATAACTGTCAGATATGACATTTTTCTCTCATCAATAACAATCCCAGAGGACTAGTACTCTTATTTCTCGTCACGAACATTCTTTTCCACTTGTTTGTGCTGAAAATAAGAACTTCTTACAATTACCTTTCTTGTTGTCTCCTTGGTTTTTCCTTCAACTTTGTCATGGAGTCCGTGGTCTTTATTCTTCAAATGATCATTACATAAATCACTGTCAGATATGGATTTTTTTCTCTCATCAGTGACAATGCCAGAGGATTGGTACTCAAGTTTTTTGTCACAAGCATTCTTGTCCACTTATTTGTGTTGAAAATAAACACTCCTAACAATAACCTTTCCAGATACATCCCTGGTTTTCTCTTCTATTGTGTCTTGGACATTAGTGTTCCCATGCTCCTTATGCAAACCCAAACATGGTTTATGAATAGGCTGCCTAGGCTTTTGCAGTACTGCATGTTCAGGGTTTTTCTTCTTCTCATGGATTATAGAAACTCAATTCATGCAAACAATGTGACGAGTATCATCAACCAACACATGTAAAGGCTTAAGAAATAAGATTTTCCCATCCAAAAGACCAAAGCAAACTAGTAGATTTATAGCTTACCATGATATGGAGACTTTGTAAATTCAGATAGTTTTGTGGCAGAATCACATTCAGTCTGTAGAAGAAAAAAGGAAATATAAGTTAAAAAATATCTAAAAGAGTTTAACCACCTATAATGTTTGAAACTGGTAATGTGTGGGAGAATACCAAATTACGTCACTATACACTGAAAATAAGTATGCAACATTAACCTTGACAATCTATAATATTGTATAAGGAATGTTTTAGCCTGAGTTAAACCAAAAAGATGTTATCTCCAATTTCAACTTTTTACATAAAAGTGGACCTTCATTAAATTAATTTTGTTTTTCTGTAAAAAAAAAGATTTAACATCATAATTCACAAAATTGAGGGGTTTTTCACACTTATCTGAAAAGCACATGGTTAAACAGTATTAAGATTTTAACCAAAAATATATCAGTAGATTAAGTCATATTTGTATATCTGAGCTTCAGAGGGCCAAAACACTTTTACAAAACAGGGAGAGCCAAGAGCTTCATGAAACAAGCCTAAATCCATTTGAGCCAAAAATTGATTGGGATCTCACATTTAACTAGAAATTGGAACAAATCCCAAACTCAATTAGGTGAATGAAAGCAACAAACAATAGAAAATAAGCCAAAAGGTGAAAACAGGATCAATACAATTTCTCACAATTTTAAACCATGGTAAAGAGAAATGACAAGTTGCATAGATTAGATCCATAGCCAGAAAAGAACATGCAAAAATGAAATGGGTGTTAGAGATGACAGAAAGAATCTATTACCTTGATGTTAGAGAGTGGAAGCCAAAATTGTATTGGTAGTGGACATGGTTGTGTCTACCTTTTCAGTCTTTTTCATCCTACACAAAAAGAAAAGATTTTTACAATGCTAAAACAAAAAGAAAGAACATGTGCTCACTCTTTTGATTAATATAAGAAAGAAAGAAATAAACAATAACACTTGTAAAGTGTTGATGTTGAGAAGGAAATTTTTTCATTTGGGGACATGGGTCTTGGTGTCTTCGGTTTGTAGAGTGTCACTGTCCAGAAGGAAATTTTTTCATCTAGGACCACTAAAGTTAACTCAACCCTACTCCTATCTTAATCCACTTCATGAGGCTCTAAGGGTCGGGAGCTTTGGAAAAGCCCCATAATATGTGGGCCAAAAAATTAGAGTCTAACTTTAAAAAAGACCAAGGTTAATCCAGGGATTTAGGATTAGAATGACACGTCTAGCGAGAATAATAAGAGCCTTAAAAATTTTATTTCTTTTGAAATTTTTGAATACATAGGTTCATATAATTGTTGTGAAAATATTTTACTAAAAATGTCTAGAAATAAGATGCTACGTAAGCAAGTACAGATTAAAAGTAATTTTCTTTTCATATATAAATACTAGTTATATTTATTTTGTGTGTTTTTAGGTTAGTGAATATATATCATATTAAAAAAATATTTAAATGTTAAGAAAAGAAATAATGGATATTTTAAAGAATATAAAGGTTGCACAATTTTTAAAAAAAAAGTAAAGGATTCACAATTTAAAAATACAAAGGTTACATAATTAAAAAAAAATATAAAGATTAAATTATCTTAGGCAATTCATAAAAAAATATGTATGAAGTATCTAGATATACAAAGGATAAACAATAAAGGATAAACAACGTAGAAAAATGTAAATAAACACTCTAAAAATACTAATAATATATTATATAAAAATATATAGAGTAAATTCTCTAAAAATATTAAAAATAGACCATATAAAAAAAATATTGAATACATGTTTAAAATATGAAAAGTAGACGATATAATAATATAAATGTTAGATGATTCAGAAAAGCATAAAGTGAAAAACGATATAAAAATATGAAGATTAGACGATTCGAAAATATGTAAAGAACATGATCTATAAAAATACAAAAGTTGCCAAAAATAAATAATTATAAGGAGTGGATCCTACAAAAATAAAGAGGTTAGACGATATAAAAAAATGTAAATAGTAGACTCTCTTTTGAATGATGAAAAAAAAAGAAAACACATAATTAATGATCTAAAAATATAAAAATTAAATAATACAAAAAAATTTAAAAAATAAACGATCTAAAAATACAAAAAGAATCAATATAGAAAAATATAAAAGATAAACTATCTAAATATACAAAGGTTATAGATTATGAAAGAAAAACACATTTACACGTGTTAATATATTTCCTTGTGATTTTTTATAAAATAAAACTATTTATAAACAATAAACACTATAACTTATAATCATCGTAACTTTTATCAAGAACCACCTTTACACTTTGTATTTTATATCTTATATAAAATCACAGTTTCTTATTGTTAAGAAATATACAGCTTGTTTACAAACTAAAATTTATGAGAAAAATTATACATTTAGAGAAAATATTCTGGAAAGATTACATAGTCAAATATACGCAGATTGCATAGTAGAAAATAATGAATAATATCAAAGGTTAGTTTGGAGCATTGAAGATTTTGAGTGTTGAAATTGTAAATATGGAATCGAAATAATTATTTTCATATCTTTTATTTTATTTTGGAATTTTACAAATTTTCTATTTCTGCTATATATGAAATTTGGATTATTTTTATTTTGAATATTCTATTTAAAAGATAGTTTAAATATTCAAGTTATTATCATATGTAAAAAAACAAAAAAAAAATTGTCATAAAATAACATTAGTGATCTAGTGAAAAATGTCTATAAGCATCCTTAAAAGAGTTATATCTACTAAAGAATAATTCTATTAAGTGGTAAAAAATAATCATGACAATCAATCTTTATTTATTACAATTAACACCAATTAAAAAATAATTGTGTCAATGTTAGTTGACAAATAAATCCAACGTAGATTTCAATTAGCAATTGTTAAGAAATAACACTTTAAGTGACATTATGTGAAAATAATCTTAATCAATGTCAATAAAAAAAATTATTGTCATAGACACAAGTCTTAAAGCTTAATCCATAGTCCTGCATTAGTGTTTATTTATAAGGGAAAAAAGTTCTTGAATTATGACACTAATCACTCCAATTGAATGAAATGTTATACATATTTTTTCACTGAGACAAATCAAAACCAAACAACTTTTGTATCAAACAATACACTAAGAAGAAACTAGACAACCTCTCTCATACTTTAGAAAGTGAGTTTAAGTTTAATTCAACTCCACAAAACTGGTTTGTAAGAAAAAAAAGTTACTGAATTATGACACTAATCAGTCCAATTGAATGAAATTTTGTACATATTTTTCCACTGAGACAAATCAAAACCAAACAACTTTTGTACCAAACAATACACTAAGAAGAAACTAAACAACCTTTGATGACTGTGATACCTTAGAAAGTAGGTTTAAGTCTAATTCAACTCCACAAAACCGGCTTGTAAGGTGAGGTTTGCACCTCATTTATATATTATAATTTGGTCTTGTCTCTAGTTAAATGCGGACTTTCAATAAATATACTCATCAAGTGATAATATTATTTGTACAAAAATGCAGAAAGACTAATGCAAACACGGATGACATGCAAATGGTGGATAGAGGAATTCCGTATTTTCCTCTGCTAAACAACCCTTTCAAATATGGCCAGTAGCACACTACCAGATATGTACTACAAATCAACTCCCCTACTCCACACCCATTTCCAATAGGAGCTGGTTGCAACCCCAAAAGCATTATCAACATGGCTGTCAAATGCACCAACAAAATTGTGCTGCCTACCACAAAAACTGGGGACTCGTCGAACGTGAACCTTCCAGCATCTGCATTGTTTCCATCAGCACCAGAAACAGTGTGTTCCTTCTCTGTTATTTCAAACACAGTATCTGAAATCCTTGATAGCTTAAGCATAGCACTCAAAAATCCAATAAACCATGCAGTCGTGGTTCTCATCACACACATTCTTTGATTGTTCCACCAATGTGTTATAGATAACCCAATTGTGAGGTACTCTGATAGAGTATGTATATTGTAAATCACAAAAACAGAAATTGCAATCCAAAGGACAAGTCCCTGAAACAAAAAGAAAATTAATCTATTGTCTAGCATAGCATATAATAAAACCTTGCCGTTAAAACTGCATTGGAATTTGAATCAAACCTGAGGAAAGATACTGGTGTTGGCAATCATGCAATATGCAATTAGAGCAACATAACAAACTAGGAATGCACCACGTAAGCCCCAGTTGGTAAGCCAAAAATAAGACAAGCCTGCCCTGAATTGGACCTTACCAAAGAGCATGCACACAAGAGGAGAATGCTTCCCAAAAAAGACTACTGTTAGGCCTGAACCCCATCTCTTTTGTTGTATAACTGTAGAGAGTAATCCTCTAGGAGCACATCCTTGAAAGGCAATTGGATCTGGGGTGCAACACTCCGATCTCCAACCTTTTCTTTGAATATTCAACCCTGTTGGTACGTCTTCTGAGATTGATCCATACAACCAGCCCAACTAGAGTTTCCAAAATTGTCAAAGCTGACTAACAAAACTGCACTTTTGCAAGAAATAGTTTACTATAGTCTAAAAAGTATATTTTTGTTTCTGTTTGATACCTTTTTACCCCAGAAAGTGCCACATTCATAGTCACAATTCGCAACTTGGGTTGCTGCCTCAATAAAGTTGGAAGGAGTAATATCATTAGCTGAATATACACTCCCTCCCGAAGCATGGGCTGCTGAATTGATGAACTCCTTTGAGCTTCCAAATTGTTGTATTAATATATCTTCTTCTAATTTTCCTGCTGAAGATACAAAATAATAAACACGTGCTGGGTCCACTATTTAAGAATAAGAAATTTCGTGCATTTGGGTAAGACCTTTTATCTCGGTTTCGATTTCATGAGGATAGAGACCGTAAATAGTGTTTCTTCTATGGAAGGTGTTTGTTCCTCCATAGAAAGGTCCTTGAAGTCCAGCCATGCCCCGTATTATGTACTGCATGAGACAAAAACAAGAAAATATTAGTTTAAAAAGTTCTTTTGTTCATAAATTTCACTGGTGAAGTGTAAACTTAGAACTTCATTTAAGCCTGAAAAACACCTCAAATGAAGCCACCCATTGATTTCCAAAAGGGTCATCTTTTATTCCATCGTAGAATTGTTGGAAACATTGAACGAAAGCAACGTCTTTCCCTTTTTGTGAATCCATCAAAATGCACAGAGCGTGTAGAACAATCTTGGGATTGTTCACAACCATGTCACAGTCTACGTTCAACATAAAGGGAGCATTGCTCATCAATCCAGACACTCTTGTCTGCACATATAAGTTATTGTTGATTTCAAATTAAATCATTGGTTAAATAGAAAGGATGAGAATCGAAATTCCAAGAACCATACATCAGTTAACAAACTTACCAAAACATTCATAGCTCCCGCTTTGTAATTATGATGGTACTGTGGTCTCTTCTCTCTTGATACATAGATTAAGTGAGGCAATCCATCAAAAAGACCTTCCTTGTTTTCTAATATAACCTGTTCATATGTCATGTAAATAAGTGCTTTCTTGTTCTTTAGACGTGTAAGCACCATAACTTTGATTGGAACAGATATTGGAAAGATGTATGTAAAATCTTGCTGTTTGAACGAACGAAGTAACATGTTGGTACAATGGAAGATTTACTTTTTCATGACTGTCGAGAAATTTGGCAAGAAATAAACAGAAAAGAAGTAAAATGGATAGTGTAAAGGAAAGAAAGGGTAAGATGAATATATTTATGGGAAGATTACACTTCTGACATGTTCGTACTTTAGAATTTAGAAATTAAGGTAGCCAAAATCATGTGTTTAATTTCTACGTAGTAGCTCGACCCATTAAGAATCATAATATTTCTGTTACCTTAACTATGCTTGGATGATTTCTTTGTTCTGTATTCGAGAAAACCGCAAGTTCTCCATCAAGTTGGAATGGAGTTGTTTTGTGTGTCACCTCTTCAATTGTTCGGCTTAGATTGTCGTACATCTCCTGCAAAATACAAAAAGACAAATAACTCTGCAGTTCATCGTCAGAGTATTTGGAAAGTTCAAACATATTATACATCTCCAAATTTGATTTGCCTTTATATTCGGTGCTTATCTCATTATTATGAATGTGTTGAGGAGTTAGAAGACTAGTTTGGAATTTTAATAATGCAGGGCGAGGTTGTTGTACTCACCTTCACTTGTAACCATTCTTGTTTGAATTCAAGTGAGTCTTCGTTATTGTTTATGGTAACATCAGAGAAGTATCTAAAGGGTGCTCTCACTTGTACGTTATGCTTCTTACAGAAAGGAACCCAAAACTTAGCAAATTTGGAGGCTTCCAGAAGGGCATAGAAAGTAAGAGGGGAGCAGCCATCATCAGAAACATAGCAAGCTAGCTTGTTAGCTGGATAATCAAGAGCTAGAAGAGATAAAACAGTGTTGACTGTGATGATAGGGGATTCAAGTACAGGGTCTGCTGTTGTAACAAACAAGTCCACTGGTGGAAGCTCTTGAACCCTATTGAGATTAAAAACATTAAATTACAAGTACATAAATAGTAATCACATGAATAGGACTAAAAACCAAGAATAAGCATTTACCAACTAGCAACTTTTGGAAGTACTTGAAGAAGGGAAAAAGTCCATCAGAATAGGAAACTGGATTGAAAAAAGAAATCACCAATTGCTGTATGTTATTATATACCTTTGCAAGAGACGATCTGGGTGGGTTATGGTCACTGCAGGACTCCACTTGGTGTTGAGAATGACAATCCAAGTGAAGGTGAACCAGGATTCGCATATGAAAGCAAGTAACCATGGGAAAGTGAAGTTGTGGGATGAGAAAACTCGATTACTAAGAAGTAAGAGGAGGAGGAATAAAATCAAGGTGTCTATCACTCTTTGAAATGTTCGTTTGAGCCAAACTTTTTCATAGAGAGGGAGATCATGTTCTTGGTTGGCCATTTAGCAAACTTTAAGAAACTAGAACAATTGCACTATTACTTGTCGCCTAGAGGTTTGAGATTCCTCCGAGAGTGGTCGATTATCTGCAGAATGGGAAAGTTCTGTAACATGTGGTGTTCAGGGTATCTGAAATTTATTATCTAACATATAATACAATGTTTTTACTAAGAAATAGTTTGTGATGGAATTTTGTCCTGTATAAATCATGGACTGACTATGTCATTTTCCTTTATATAATAATACTAATTGAAGTCTTTGGCTGCTGTCATCGAGGTACTTGTCTCTTATATCTACTGATTACGTACTATGAAGTATGTTGCATAGCTTCTCTATAGTTTGAAAAATGAGTCATCAGTTAAGTTATAAATATTTAACTCTAGAATTCATGTTGTCATAAGTACAGTATCATCACTATTGTGTTAAGATAATTTACTGAACATGTGGTACTATTCTTGACGTATTAGTATTCTACAGACATGCCAAATACATGTTATATAAGATTTGTTCTTTTTCTTAATGCTGTTTCACAAAATTTCAGTAAGATTTAAAAAAAAAAAGGAAAAATAATATTATTTAAAATTGTATAAATTTATTTATAGAAATTATTTTATACTTAAAAGATTAATTTATATAGCCTAATTTTAATATATAGATTTTTTTCGCTATTATTATTTTTCTTTCCTAGAAATTTATTATGGAAAAGTTTGTCAATGTTGAAATATTATGTAAAAGAACAAAAGCTAATTTTAGATACTCAAATCATGGAGAGAGAATCTTTAATAGATTAGTGCACTAGGCACTAAAATAGCATATTCCTTTATTTTTGTCACAATGGTAGTTAAAAAGTTGTTCTTGGAGGTTTGCAGGAATAATTATGATTAATAGACTCTTTTCTTCAATTCATTTTTTCTTTCGGTCTTAATATCATGTTTCGTTAAGAATTTGACTTATTATTATTTAATTATTTTAATCAATCTATGTGTACAAGCACATTAATTTAATTTCTTTTGTATCTATTATTTCGAATAAATTCACTGGTAGAATAAAATGATATCAAAATCAACTTAAGAACTTCAGAATAGATGGATGAAATAAGTAGTTGCATTTTGTCAATCATTTTTCTCGTATTATTTGTATTGATATAATATTCAGAAAGAACAAATATTAATAAATATCTATAAAGAATAGGACATTTTCGACAAAATATAAAGATATTCTGAACAAAAAATTTTATGTTTGCATTCCTACATTCTCTGCATCTAAAATTCCTTCACACCATGACCACAGATTGACAGATGAACAAAATTCAAATTTATTGATGACAACATTCTAAAATCCCAAGATAAACACCTCTGATTTGCTGTCTTGAAGCACAGTAAAAGCCTCTTTCTTTATTGGTTGAAGCACAAAATCTCTCCCAAGATTGCAACCATCACTTGGATCAATGATGTCAAAGAGATCTTGCAAGTCATATAAAATTCTATGCAATGTTCACATCATCCTACACCATAATTCTCCTAATACATGCTAGATAATTGCCAGCTGTGTTTCTTTCAAGGCCTCAATGATGACCAAGAAGCTGTACAATCTAAGATGTTAATTGAGCATTGAACATTGATATTTTGGCTACCCACGCTCTAGCAATTTAAAGACAAATCTATGCATCAAATTTCTAAAGTCAGGCCTGTTCAAATAATGATCAAACCATGTGTTTTACCAAACATGATTTAAGAGATAGCAACTGAGATATATTCATCACAAAATTTGCTACATCACTGGTCTTCAAAGTAACAATTGGGTACATAAGGGGGGGAAGGCAGGTTTGCAACGCATTTGAACTTTTGCTGCTTGTACTTATCCCGGACAGCTTTGAAGGATGCTGCCTTTCGTAACAAGTACAGGTCATGCAAAGTTAAAACACATTCTTTCAATTCAGCTGATTTGTAACCAGAACATTGACTCAAAGAAGGAGTCCATGGATGCACTTCAGGCGAGATAATAAATCTAGAAAGAAATACAGCTGATGCTGCAACAACAGAAGGTAAAAATCTCAAACAATCATAATCCAACAAACTTAACTCAGCAAGATAGCGGCCCAGAAATTCAATCTGTGAATTTGGAGTCATTTCATTATCAGCAAACCTTCTGAGAAAAGTGTTCACAGTAGGATTTCCCATTTCAAACTTCAGTGACTGCAGTATGTCGGCTTCCATCTTCACAACCTCTGCCTTGTCATATGTGTAATCAGTGATGCTGCAGAAATCGTTCACACAAGGTGGGTCAATTTCCTCGTATTTGGATGCAATAAGCATGGAGGAAACACCCAGCAACTGAAGTCTGGATTTATTCACCGGATTAACTGACAAAAACCTATCAATATATGAAACAGAGAGATGAAGAGTGTCTGGGAGAAGCTTGTACTCCTCACCCACTTCTACTAACCAATCCACCAAGATTGCTCTCATGGTTGGTGTAAACAATTTCTGAACTTTCTCAATGTAATCAACAGTTGGTCTCCTCTTTTTCTGCATCTCCATTTCATGAAGATACTCATATAGATCGGAAAAAAGGGATTCATCGATATGGGGGGAAGAAGAGTGGTGGATTGTGGAAGATGGCTTCTTTGCATTGGGATTCTTCACACCTTGCAATTTCTCTTTGGGAGGATTTTGAACCAAAGAAACCCTATGCCTCTTGGGGTGTTGTTTTTGGACCAAGACCATAGCGTTTGCCTTTCTCTTTGAGGCGGCACGAGTCTCCATCTTGTTCCTTCTGTGGTGTGAATTTGGAAGAGAGGAAAGAATGCACAGATGGAAGAAGATGAGATTGAAGTCTTGGGTGCAGAAGAGAGATCGATGTCATGTTTATGTATAATGGATAGAGAAGAAAGGAGGGTCCCAAAATTAGAACGAAAATGAATCAGTGTGTCTGAAAATTTCGAGATTTGGCGTTACTGAAAATTTGGAGATTTCATTTTGGTTCCAAATTCAAAGGTATAGTGTGATTTAGGGTTTGTCTAGGAACAGAAGAGAATTTTCACATGGCGGGCTTCTTTTCCGCCTTCTGCTGGTAATTAATAGAAAATATTCTAGGAAAATTACATAATATCAATATTTTTTATTTAAAGGTTGGTTTGTACTGTAGCATTGAAAATTTTGAGTGTGAAAATTGGAAACAAGAAATTGAAATAATTACTTTAATATCTTATACTGATCTTAGAAAATTTAACAAATTTTCTATTCGACTATGTACGATTTTTTTTTTAAATTATTGAGTTTTTTAATATTTTATTAAAATATAATTTAAATTTGTTAATTTTTTTCATATATAAAAGTACATAAAATAACATTAGGGATGTTTAGTGAAAACATTTCTATAAATTTTATTAAAAAAAATTACATACGATTTCACTGTTCTAAAACATTTTTTTCATCACTTTTTTATATTATTTGTGTCGATAATATTCATAAAAAAATTATCATGTTAAAAAATGTAATTGCTTTTGTTTCGATAAACATGAATAAGATGAGTGTTTAAAATAATTATTAATCTAATTTATAAAGTCTTTAATTTCGTAAAATACGTCTAGAAGAAGTGAAACAAGTTAAATCCAAGTTATCAGAGAAGGTAAAACTTTTGTTGATAATTTCACTATCACACCTCGATAAAACGTCTAACCGAATAAAGTATCTTCTTTCCAATTTACTTTAGAGCTAAAAAAAAACACTTCTACTTTATTTTTATTCTCTTAACTAGTTATATATATATATTTAGAGTTTGTCTCAATTGGGTCTTCCAATTTTGGAAGTGATCAATTGAGTTCTTAATTTAGTCAATTTGATTCAATAAGAGCCGTTAAATGCAGCTAATGACGTTAATTTTTTTAACATGTGACTCTAGGTGGCACCGTTAGAACTGTATAGGTGGATTATAACATTTTTAATTGTTAAATATATTAATAAATGAAAATATAATTAAAAATTATTAAATATATTAAATTTTGTTTTTTTTTTACCATTTTCACGCATCTCTGGAATCCACCATTTTTTTTCCTAACTCTCCTTCTCCATTCCTCAACATCAAACCTTCACCTTCAAGAATCCTCTTGGCTTCCTCTCCCCGACCTCATTCTCCTAGACTAGGCATCTTTCTCGAGCAACCATCGCATCGTTTCTAAGGACGAAAACCAACACAGATCACACACAACAGGATCTCATTCTTCCCCCTAACTCAAACTTCATCCTTCAATAAACAACACCACCAAAAACAAAGACCTATACCCATTTTCCTGCAACACACAGTCATAACCAAAACCCCAAGACTCACGCCCAGTAAGCACAGTACAAATGAGAGGATAATCGCCGGCGACATCAACGACAGCGAGGTTGGTCACCGGCAGCGGCGAGGGTGCATCACAGAGGAACGACAATGGAGGTGCTGGTAGAGCCTCTGGCTGCGGCGTCGACGGTGGCTGAACTACGAGAGACTAGGAAGCCCCACAAGCTCCAGTAGAGAGGAAAGTGGTGGCGGCGGCGCGATGGTGGTGGAGAGGGTTCGTTAGAGTGCGACGACCTCAATTTGGTGGCGGTGGCACCGTTGCGACGACGAACCACCGGTGTCGTTTACGAACAAGAAGGCCTCTCTCGCGCGAATAGGAGAAGGGGAGCATGGTGTAGTGGTAGGCGATGGCTCCGATAGCTCGCGTCGTCACCGGTGACGTTTTAGACCGCGGCTCACGGCGACTAGTTCAGTGGTGGTTGTGGCACGCGGCGGAGATAAACCCCTCCCTAGGGTTCCCGGGTTTGCAGTTTGGAGAAGAGACTTGGGTCTCAGTGAATGCAAAGGGTGTGAAGAATGGCAGAACCCCTATTTTAATTTTAATAATTTAATGTTTAATAATTTCTAATTATATTTTCATTTATTAATATATTTAACAATTAAAAATGTTATAATCCACCTATATAGTTCCAACGGTGCCACCTGGATGCCTTAGCTTACCACATGGATGCCTCAGCTTGCCACATGTTAAAAAAGTTAAGGTCATTAACTGGATTTAACAGAAAGGTTCTTATTGAATCAAATTGACCAAATTAGGGACCCAATTGATCACTTCCAAAATTGAACGACCTAATTGAAACAAATCTCTAAATATAAGAACCTCCGAACCTATTAAACCTTTAAAATAAAATAAAAAATAATAACTATGTGAACCAATAAGATAACAAATAAATAATTTTTATTTTTTTTATTATAAATTAAATTTTTAAATTATTAAAATATAATAATAATAAAAAAAAAAAATATATATATATATATATATATAAATATTTAACAAATTTTTGAAATAATTTATTATTATAAGAACGAGACAGAAAGATAATAATGATCATGGCAATAAATTATGTAAATTAGAATCATATTATAAGTAATCTTATTTTACTAATAATACTATAAAATCACTACATTTAGGCACACTGACAAAAGGACACCTAAATAGACTAAAGATAACTACAGTGCGCACTGACGGTTCATATAAAGTTACTTTCTACAGAAGTGCACAAAGACAAAAGCCAAGATTGCTGACTTGCATAGGGTGGACAGTGGAATCCCATATTTTCCACTGCCAAACAACCCTTTCAGATATGGAAAGTAACACACTACCACATACGTGCTAGATATCAACTCCCCTATTCCACAACCATTTCCACTCTGAGATTGTTGCAACCTCAAAAACCTTATCAACATAGCTGCCAATTGCACCAACAAAATGGTGGTGCCTACCACAAAAACTGGAGACTCATCGAAGCTGAACCTTCCAGCATCTGTATTTTTTTCATCAGCATCGGAACTTGAAAATTCCTTCTGTGTTATTTCAAACACAGTGTCAGATATCCCTGCTAGCTTTAGCATGGCACTCAAGAACCCAATAAACCATGCAGTTGTGGTTGTTATTATGCTCATTCTCTGATTATTCCACCAATGTCTAATGGACAACCCAATTTTAAGGTACTCTAAAAGAGTGTGTACACTGTAAATCACCAAAAGAGCAATTGGAATCCACAGACCAGGTCCCTGCAATAAAACAATGAGTGTATATATAAGTAAGTAACTCTCTGAATAATTTATACGGTGAATGGTATAACTTTCTCAGTGAAATTGGATCTATGATCTAACCTTTGGAAAAATATTGGTATTTGTGATTATACAATATGCTGGTAGGACTGCATAACAAACTTCAAATACACTACGCAAGCCCCAATGGGTGATCCAAAAATAAGATAAAGCTGCCCTGAATTGGATCTTACCAAAGATCATTCCCGTAAGAGGAGAATACTTTCCAAAGAAGACTTCAGTGAGACCTGTGGCCCATCTCCTTTGCTGCACCATTGTAGAGAGTAATCCTCTTGGAGCACACCCTGTGAAGGCAATTGGATCTGGAGTGCAACACTCCGATCTCCAACCTCTTCTATGAATATTCAACCCTGTTGCTACATCTTCTGTGATTGATCCATAAACCCATCCAATCTAAAAGTTCCCCAAATCCTCAGAGCTAGTTAACAAAATCTATATTTTTGCAAAGATAAACAAAGTTGAAAAGTAATTTTGTTTAGTCTGTGTACCTTTTCACCCCAGCAAGTACCACATTCATACTCACATCCAGCAACTTGAATTGCTGTCTCAATACAATCTGAAGGATTGGTATCATTATGAAAGTCTGTTTTCCAATCCAAAGCACGATCTGCTGATTTTACAAACTCCTTGGAACTTCCAAATTGTTGTGTTAGTAATTTCTTTTCACCTAATTTTCCTGCTAAAGAATAAAAAATAATTTTCATATATATGAGAATCAACTATTAATAAGAACAATATTGATTTAACATTTTTTACATAGGGGTACATCTGAAATTTTGGATCATGAAAATGTATGGTGAATGAGATAATTTCGTGTATTTATGAGAGGGAAAGACCTTTTCTGCCAATTTCGATTTCTTCAGGATAAAGACCGTAAATAACATTTCTTCTGTGGAATGCGTTAGTTCCTGAATAGATGGGTCCTTGAAGTCCTGCCATGCCCCGTATTACGTACTACATTAGATATTAAACAGGAAAATGTCGGTTCACAAGGATCCCTTTTTGATAAAATGTACTTGAGAAGAGAAAAGCTAGAGCTTCGTTTAAAACTGAGAAAAACACCTCAAATGCAGTCACCCACTGATTTCCAAAAGGGTCGTCTTTTATCCCATCGTAGAATTGCTGAAAACATTGAGCAAAAGCAACTTCCTTTCCACCCTTGGGATCCAACAAAATGCACAGAGCATGCAGAACAATCTTGGGATTGTTCACAACCATGTCACAGTCTACGTTCAACATAAAGGGGGCATTGGTCATCAATCCAGACACTCTTGTCTGCACATAATATAGGAATTATGAGAATATGTGAGTCATTAATTCAAAATAAATTGAGTACGGTCATTACCTTCAACTTGTTCCAGGACTAAATGTTAGCTAAAAAAACTTACCAAGACATTCATAGCTCCAGCTTTGTAATTATGCGTTTGATGTGGCTTCTTCTCTCTAGATACGTATATTAAGTGAGGCAATCCATCAGAAACACCATCCTTATTCTCCAATATAACCTGTGCATACACATTGTAAATAAGTCCTTTTCTTGTTCCTTTTCCATCGGTATAACTGTGGCACATAGCTAAATGTTCATATATAAAAGTATATTTGAAAATAATTTGATTGTTTATAATTTTGGAAACGAAAGAAATGGAAGAGAAATATTTGATGAATAAAAGATGAAGAGTGTGACTGTATTTAACATTTCTGAAAATCCAATACAACTATACCACACATACATGTATAATATACAAACGTACAAAGGTTATTTTCAAAATTGGAAACTGTTCTTTATATGAACGATTTCCAAAAAGCAACGGTATATATTAAAATATTATTCTTATTTTTAAATAATAGAAAATCATTTCTTTTTTATTTTTATATATTTTACAGCATGTATCATGAGAATTTTACAGCATATTCCCATGTGGTTGGATGCATGAATATGTTTTACTGCTATATGTTGGTTACCTTAACTATGGTTGGATGGTTTCTTCGTTCTGTATTGGAGAAAACTGCGAATTCTCCATCAAGTTGTAGTTGAATTTGTTTCATTGTGACATCTTGAATTTTGAGGCAAAGATTATCATACATATCCTGCAGTTACAGTACTTTATCTAGGATATGGAAGTGACATCATTCATTCATTGAAGAGGAATAACAATACTGTATAGTTTACCTTCATTCGTGACCATTCTTGCTTGAATTCTGGCGAGTTTTCACTCTCCGTGGTGGCAACGCTGGAGAAGTAGCTGAAGGGTGCTCTCAGTTGAATTTTGTACTTCTTACAGAAAGGTACCCAAAACTTAGCGAATTTGGAAGCTTCGACAAGAGCATAGAAGGTATGAGGGGAACAACCATCATCAGAAACATAGCAAGCTAGTTTGTTGGTGGGATATTCAAGTGCTAGAAGAGACAACACAGTGTTGGCTGTGATGATGGGTGGTTCAAGAACAGGGTCTGCTGTTGCCACAAACAAATCTACTCGTGGAAGTTCAGGAACCCTGTGGGTGAAGTGTAAGAAATGATGCATACTATTATATAATAAGCATTAAACAAGAAGAACATACAGTGAGACTTAGTTATTATGAAGAGATGAAGTTGATACCTTTGCAAGAGACGATTTGGGTGGGTTATGGTGACTGCAGGAGTCCACTTGGTGGTGAGAATGATAATCCAAGTGAAGGTGAACCAGGATTCGCATATGAAAGCAAGGATCCATGGGATAGTGAAGTTGTTGGATGATAAAAGACGGTAACTAAGAAGCAAGAGAAGGAGTAGTAAAATGAAGGTGTCCATAACTCTTTGATATGTTCGTTTGAACCAAACTTTTTCATAGAAAGGCTGATCATCTTCTTGCTTGGCCATTGAGCAAATCGCAAGAAACTAGACCAACCTCTGCACTTTCTACAATTTTCTGCTAATGACAGATAAGGCTACTCTTAAACACTCGGTGTTCATGGAGCTCACCCATGTTAGACTTGTCAACCCTCGGAATTTTAAAATGCAATTCACTCCCTCGTGTGATCTTTTATGCTTGGATAGGAATCTTTTTAATAAAAATATACATTTACACACATCATTTTTTCTACATCCATTTCTTAATCTATCATTTTTTATTTTTTATTTTTATTTTTTTTCAAAAAATTACAAAAGTTCACTCTTTGTTGTTAGGTGTGTTAAATGAATGTGAACTTATATTATGGTATCCTTACTCATCTTTTAATTGAAATTCTAAGAATTTATAAATGTTTTAAAAGTTGAAATTTCTATATTATATTTATACCTTTTAATATTATTTTCTTAATTGGTTTAAAAAATACAAACATAAGTGAGTAAGATTCAATATTGTTTGTGATGTGGGATCAAGATCAATTATTCAATCTTTGATATATTGTTCAAAGTCTAAAACCTGTTTAGTGAAAAGTCTTTCGTATGTCTAAATCGATCGAATGTTACTTGTAAAAAGATAATTCAATATCAAATCAGATTAATTTAAACAAATAAATAATGAATATTGTAATTAATGAATAATATACTTCTTACCTTCAACTTTTATTTATAAATTTTGTGTTGAATTTTTGACTTAAGATTAATTTAATTACTGTAAAAAAATAATAATCACACTTTAACCTTAAATTAATCCATTTTATGATTGATTAATTTTGATATTGTTTAAACTGTTCAATTTATGAAATGTCGTTCAATTTGCTAGATAAGTAACCGGTTTCTTATCATCCTGCTTAAACCATTTGACTTAATGAACTATCATCCAGTAATTGTCGTAACTTAACTATCTGTAATAAAAAAAATTAGTTCATAATCCAGATTCACGATTTACCAGTTTAATAACTTTTATGATTGATCGAAAGGTAATATCCATATTGTAGTTGATCCAACGACTATATAATACAAATATCATATTTTTCTAATAATTGTATTGTACTTTAATTAAGTTAAAACTGATCCTAATTTTTTTTTTTTATAATGATATTAGTATAACCCATTTAAATTAAAGTCAATGATAGTTATGTTTTGGACACTATCAAAACTAATGTTTCGTCTTATTTTCCAGCTGACATTAATACAACAAAATTATAAACATCAATAATACTTTTTTTTTCTATTAACTTTTTTCTATTGATATTATTATTTTATTAAATGTCATTTAAGATTATTTTTCTACTAAATTGATCCGAAGGTAGTTAACATTATTTTTCTACCAATGTTAACCAGAATATTTTTATCAAAAGTATTCTTATTAATATTATGGATGAAATTTTTTTATAAGATATATTCGAATTCTTTTTACTCATGAACATTATTTGGTGGTAGTTTTGATATTTGGTTGTAATTAAAATATTTTATTTAAAAAATTAAAATATTTTTATATTTTTTTATTCAATTAAGTTTTATTTTAAGACTGAATTCGGTCCATTATATTAAATTATCATTAATGAAGTGTCACATGTAAAAATTTAATCATCTCTTCCTTTGAAACTCTTTTGGTTTTTTCCTTCCTTTATTTTCCTCTACCTTCTATTTCTCATCACCTTTCTCTCTTTACCTTCCTCTATCTCTCTATCATCTTTTAAATGCAAAGTTAGTCATTGTACATATTAAACTAGAAAAGACTTTCGCTTGAATTCAACAACAGTGCAAAAAGATAGTAAAAGATGAAAAAAAAAATAATGGAATGTGGAGAAAGACGGAGAGAGAATAAAAAAAACAAAAATTAGAAAAATAAAAGAAATTTTAAACTAATTTCTTTTATATCACATCTTCAAAATTATATTTAATTTCACGGAAGAAAATAGATTAAATCTTTTAAGAAAAAATTAAGACTCAATTAAAATAAAAAAATATAAAAAAATCAATTAAATAAAAGAAAAGGATAGAGATAAAATTAAGCCGAATTAGAATGCAACCGACTCAAAACTTAAAAACAGCCAAATTGGTAATTGAATCACAGCACCTAAAAGAAGGGAGTTTTCGTGAATAGAGAAATGGGTAACAAATTCCAATCACGATAGCAACCTTCACCAATCGAAAGCCAACTTTGATGTTCTTGTGTCCTGTTTGAAGATTCATGGAAAAGGATAATGATACTTGAACAACATTTTTTAACAATATTTGAATATCATTTATGTGTGTCATTCTGTGATTGATCTAAAATTATTCCACAATCAATAATAATAATTATAAACACTATCATGGACCAATCACAGAATGACATGTAAATGATGTTCAAATGTTGTCAAAAAAAATGTTGTCTAAATATCATTATCCAATAAAAAAATATCCCATAACAATACAATATAATTTTTTACTTGTTACCTTTTTTTAAAAGGAGTTTTTTTAATATGATCTCTTTTATTAAATTAATATTGATATTATTTAAAAACAAACGCATATCTTTAATTGAGTTTCATCTTAAATAAAAATAAAAAGTAGTTTTAGAAAAATCTTGAATTATGACACCTGGTTAATTTTTAAACCATGTCAACATTAATTTTAAAAAAATTATATCAACTCTTTTTAAATAAAATAAACTTGAACAAAAACCATTAAAAAAACTATATCAATTTTTTTTAAAATAAAATAAGAACTGAATAATTAAGAAAAAATCAATTAAAAAAATGATATTTAATATACATCCAAAATATCTATTTAGTTTAATAATAAATATAAAATAATAATATATATTAGAGGTGTAAAAAGCATCTTAACCCTTCGACAATTAGGAATGACATTTGTTGATTTGTGAAATCATTATTTATTAATGTACTTCTGAAACTAGTTAACCTCTTTTTTCTTTTTTAACTTAGTGAGTGTCATCCATCTAAATTTTGATGTATGTTTTGCATAGTAATAACTTATTATAATTTTTTTATCATTTTTTCTATTGTAAAAATAAATAATTAAAAAATAATTTCAAAAATATAAATGAACTTATTAATAGTAAAAAATTAGTTAACTTTAAAATATATTAGGATGACTTTACATAGTTGAAAACTTGTTCATAATTGATTGTGGACCTGTTTTTTTTACCTAAATAATAATTTTTTATGATGACTTTTTAACCGAGTTTCATAAATGATTATATGGACCTGTTTTTTATTTAAATAATTTATTAGGATGACTTTTTAACGTAAATATGTAGGTGATTATGTTGTAAATATGTTTAGAATAATAATAGGGAAAAAATACTACAAATATTTGTCAAGACGTGTGAATTTGTTATTTTTAAAAATTTATCTGCAGTGTATTATATAAATTTCTTTAAATATAATAAGAATTTTTTGAAATTTTTTTAAAATATTAAAATTAGCAAAAAAACTCAAAATATAAAAATAAATCAAATATGTTATAAGAAAAAAAAAGAGAGAAAAATGAATATTTTAGAGATGAACACAAACATTTCTTTATAGAACTGGAAAAGGATCAAAACCTTGCCACAACCACAGATAAATTTCCTAACTTGCAGAAGCTTGCAGATTTGATGAAAGTGTTCACCTACCAAGTCTTGCAATTTTGATTTGAGCATGAAAAAAACCTTTTAAAAGTTAAATTCATCCATTACTTTTTTTCTATAACTAACTTTCTCACCCACATAGTCTTGCGGTTTTGATTTGAACACGTAAAAGAAACAACATTTTAAAAGATAAAGTTTATCCATTATCTTCTCTTTCTCTTCAAATGACCTTTACAATATTAGCTTTTACAACCTAATGTAAACCTGTTTTTTACTTAAATAATTATTAGTGAGTAATGAAAAATAAAAATAAAATACATTAAATGTATTGTACGGTATCCAGTGTACATATGATTTCCTGCACACAACTAGGTCGACTGTTCAAAATGACTACCTAGGTCGACCATCCAGGCCGATCAACCACCTGGCCGACCACATGGTTAGATTATAAGCGGTGATAGCTGATTAAAGTCCCTAATGGAGGTTAAGGCGTTATTGGGCTGTTATCAGGTCCACGAAAGGTAAAAACTCATTACACCAGTATAAATAAGAGTCTCAGGGATGATTTCTAGACAAATTGTTATGCATTACTTCCATCCCTTTATATAATTGTTCAGTCACTTAACTAACTTGAGCTCACACCACCTCGATTATGTTTTAAGGGACCCCAAACCACCCCGAAACATTAATAATTAACAGGTGTTGAGTAAAGTATTTGCATGGTTCGTTATGTATATTTAAAGTGTGTAAAAATATTTGAGTAGATACTAGTTTTAGATGATGAGAAAATAACAATAAATATTTTTAAGTTTTTATTAAATTTTGAATAGAATCAATGTGAAAAATTATTTATAAATTTAAAAAATTAATTTGTATATAAAAATATAAAAAGTATATTGTTTAAAAATATAAAAAAATGAGTATGTGTAAAATATAATAAATCGTTTAAATGTAAAATATAATATACTCTTTAAAAGTAAAAAGATAAATTATACAAAAATATATAGAGTAAACTTTATTAAAATACAAAGTAATATGGTTGGACTTGTTCAATTAGTGTATAAATAGACTCGTCTAATGTATTATTAGACTCGTATAATCTATATATGGATATATTCGTCTTATGTATATTATTAGTCTCATTTAATCGGTGTATAATCGAACTTATTTAACTAATAAGAAAATAGATAGAGTTATATAGTGTTTATTAATATAATATGTGTATAAACATATTCGTTTAATATATATTGTTAAACATGTCTAATTAATATATAAACAAATTCGTTTAATGTTTGTTGCAAATCCATCTAATTAATGTATGATAAATTTATATTAGACCTAGATTAAATTTTTAAAGATCCAATCAAGATCTAGCCTAAAACTAAATTTGTAGATTAGATCCAAATCTAAATTTGTAAAATATTGGAATTTTTAAAAATCTAGATCCAAATATTTGGATCAAGTTGCATATCCAAATCCAGATATTTTGATCAAGCTAGAAATCCAAATTTATTTCAAAATTCATTTTTATTGAAACTTTTTTTTTAAAAAAAATTTAATTTTAATTTTAAATCTATATTTTAAAAATAAAATAACTATTTCATCTAATACATAAATAAAAAAAGTTAAATATTATATAAAATAATGAAAAAAATATAATAATATTATAATTTAATATAATATAATATTATATATATATATATATATATATATATATATATAAATTCTTAACATTAAAGAAAAACTAAAACAACGTAAACGTCTATATAAACCCCACAAACCACTTTTCTCTACTATGATTTTATGTCACTTTATCCATTCAAATTTTGCAGCATAAAATATTAGATTTAATTTATTTTTCATTCATTCATTTATTTTTATATTTATAATTCGTTTTTATATTATTTTAAATAAATATATATATATATATATATATATATATATATATATATATATATATAAATTGTATTTTCTCTTTATTATCAAATAAGACACAATTTTCATCCTTTTTTTCTCGTAAAATAAAACTTGTCCTGTTGTTTACATGCAATGTCTTAAAAGTATTCCACAGTATTTACATAAAATGACAAAATAAGAAGAAAAATTCAATTAGAATAAAATGATTATGTCCAGATTATCTCTAGAATTACAATAATATCTTATATAAAAGGAGAAAATATAATATTATCACTATCCCAATCATTCTATTGCATTTTTCTTCCACTCCTTTGAATTTTTCTTCCACTCCGAACCTTCCCATTTAAAACTGGAAACCCAAATCTATTTCTCCTACAATAACTAATTTGAATTTTTATAAATTTAAATCCAAATATTTAGAACAAGTTTTATATTCAAATCTAAGATCAAATTTTCAAACCAAATTCATTTTTTATATATAAAAAATTAAATTAAATTTCTAGATCCATATTCTTTTAATCATTTATTTTCTAAATCTAATTTTAAATTTAAATATATATTTTTTATAAATGAAGTAATTATTTTGTCTAACATATAAATATATAAAAAAGTTAACTAATATATAAATGTTAAATTTAAAGAAATATAAGCAGGTTTTAAAGTTTAAAAAAAACATCAAACAAAATATTTTGTGTATGAAAAGTTGTTTTAAAAAAATAATGTCTAAGATAAAAATATTTTATAACATCTGTTTTAGATGATATAAAGATTATGAAAAACATCTAGACAAAATTGTTTGTTAAACTAAGTTTATGAGCATCGTCTAAGAAAAGAAAACATCTCTCTTTTTAAATCATCTAATAGACAATATGAGTAACAAGCTAGCATTTTATGAACAAGAAATTTTATCTCTTTTATAACATTGAAGCTAAAATAAAGTTTTATTCAATACAATATTAATTCAAGCAAAGCATATTAAGAATACACTATCAAATGTATGACCGCTAAATGCTACACTCAAATAGCCTTTGTCAAAGCATCTAATGTTATACACCATCTGATAATCAAATATATGTATGCTTTACCAAACGGTGCATTTATTAATAACATGAAAAATGATAAAATGTTTAGAACATGTAATACGCCTAACATCTATCAACGTTCAAAATATTTAATGAATGTATGGTAAAGTGCTTCGATGTTTGTATACATTATTCTTTATATTTGTGTAGATCACTAAAGCAGAAAGATAATCATTGCATACAAAAAAACACATTGTGAGAGATGAAGAACATTATGGGAATGTTTCCCTTGAAATCTTTAGCTCTGTCACATCGTACAAGTTCGGTTTTGCTAAAGGTTATAATAAAGCTCTGAACCTCTACAAATTAAACTAATGGCTGACCTCCCACCTAAAGAGTATCTGCTCTCCTGAACAAAACTTCTCTGTCTAACGGTCATCTTTCAAGAAAAACTATATATAGAAAAAAGCTTAAAAAGAAGACAAGTAGAATAAGAAAGTGAACTCGTGAACGCTAAAACAAGTCTATTATGCTTATATATCGTCTAAATTTGAATATTTTTTCAGAAGAAAAAAACCTTAGCAAATCACAAAATTCATTGTATTTTTTATATTCTCTCCTTGAGAGTTATCAATTTGTATTTTTTTCTCATGACACTGCTTGTGTTGTAAATTCTGAAGAGAATTAAAGCACTTGGAGTTTAGGTCAGTTGAACTAAACAGTCTAGACGTGTTGTCTAGGATTAAGACTAGAAGTGATTAGAATATTTACAAACAAAAAATGGTTAAACTCAAACTAGTTGTGTTTACTAGGTGAATCAAGAGTGGTGAGAATACTCATTGTAAACCTGAAAAGGTAAAACTTGTGTAATCTTTTTTAAAGATTGGTGAAATCCTTTAAGAGTTCTTAATGGAAAACTGGACATAACTTAGGTTGAATTAACCAATATAAAATTTGTGTTTTATTACTTTGTTTCTTCAAATATTTTCTCATAACTCCTTGTTAAACATTATAGTATGAACTTATCCTTGTTAAACCCTAAACATTTAATATTCGTTTTGAAAAAAAAAATCAAAAGCAAAGCAGAGTCCACTCTAATTAAGGTTTGGATCTTCCAAATTTTAAAATCCATATAAATAAAATGGAAATCTGATCTAGAAAATAATTAAAGTATGGATCAAAACAAAAAGTAGATTTAAGAAAATGGATCTTATTATCAAAAGAGCAAAACTACACCAGTGGTAAAAACAAATTTTTTTGTCCACATTTAAACACGTGTAATGAATGTATGGAATAACTCATATAATATTGTTTGCTATAATAATTTAATTAGTGTATGTGCAAACTCATCTAATTTTTATTGTGATAAGAAAGCTTGGATTGAGATTTTGGATCCATTGGGCTTGAGCCCAAAATCCCTAACATCACATAAAATCAAGTTTTAAAAGAGAAAGTATTTAGTTGTGTGACCTATTGACAAATGTGTCAAGTTATTTGTAATACAGTCGAATAGGGGTTATCAAATCCATAGAAATTTAGAAAGAATAGTAATTTGGTTTTAAGTTTGTGGATTTGGAAAATATTGATAATAATATATATTATATAGATTGGGTAGAGTAGAGGCTGAATGGATTTCATCTCATCCTCTTCCATGCGACATCACAGTTGATCTTATCTATGTATTTATGCAAATCATTCATTGTTATGAGAGTGCTCTTTAAATGCAACTCTATGTCCATTCCTGACACCTAGAATATAAGATCATCAAAGTTCAGTATAATCCCTTAGTGACTGCTTGAATGAATCACTTATATTAAGATCATGACTCTATAATCAACTAGAGTCTTAGATTTATTTATAGCATCTAAAAGTAGGAGGAGAATTAGTTGGACAACAACTTAGAACTAATTCTCACTCAATCCCAAACAAGTGAAATAAGACGAGTGAACAATTCATCAAACAACAAACACAAACTAATTCTTAAATAGATTGAATGAAAAGATAGATGAATATCCAAGAAGTAAAAATACAAAGAATTAGAATTGATTCAACCTTGACACAAAAAATTTCAACTACTCATAGAATATTGTAATGTAAATCCAACAACATCTAGTCATAAGATTTAGAGTGAAAGCATCTCTTGAGCCTCTAATATTGTATTCCTACTCTACTACTATATATTTAATCCTTCACTTAATGCCTAAAATGAGGATATAAGGCATGTATTTATAAATTGTTCAAGACAAGCTGAGCTCTAGCTTTGGTGTTTCAACCATAAACGTTTGAATCCAAATATTTCTAAACCGCCTTTCTTAGGGCTTAAGTCACACATTTTACGCTTGTGCTATAAAAATTACATTTTAGATTTTTCAAACGTGAGTACTTGAGGTTTCCTCTTCATGAGGGTTTCCTTAAAATCTTATAGAAAGTTTTATATACATATAATTAATGCCATTTTTTATTAAATAGTATCAGTTTAATTTTTAGATGCTAAAAAGAATATTCAATAATAATAATTACATTATAATTTAATATAAAAATGATAAATGTAATTTTTATAGATAATATTTTGTAAGACAAAAAACATTACATATAGACTTGTTTATTTAATGTATAGAATGATTCGTATAATTTTTTTTTGTTCTATTAGTATATGATAGACTTGTCTAATACGTATTGTTAGATTAGTCTAATATATTTTGCTATAGTCGTCTAAGACATGTATAAACAAGCTCGTTTAATGTATAATAATATACTCATCTAATTTTTTTTCTATAGTATGTATAACTAAATTCGTCTAATCAATATATGTCTAATGTATATTTATATATTCATGATGACAATATAAATACATTAATGATATATTTTAAGACAATTAATTTGTTAGTGTTTGTCTTTTATTTCGGTTTTAATGAAGTTATAAATTGTTACATTTTGAAAATGAAAGTAATAAAAAATAAATTCAAAAATATAAAACAAAATTTATAATATTAAAAATTATGACATTTTATTTATCTCAAATATATATTTTAAACATTTGAAATAAATTATTAGACACACTATTTCAATTTATTCTATTAAAAATATAATTACCTAAAACCTTATATAGAGTTATCTGTACATAGGTTAATACTATATTTTTATTAAATAATCTCAATAAAATAAATTTGACTAAAAAAATACAAATCAATAATGTCAAATAAGTAAAAACCAAAACATTTATCAACAAATTAAATATAGATATTAATATAAATTTTCTAATATCTTCATTTCTTATATTATATCTTTTTTTATAATATAATAGATTCATATTGAAGAACCAAGTGATTAACTATTATTTTAACTTCAAATATTTTTATGCATATGTATTATTCAAAAAATTGTATACAGACTGTAAAATAAGAACTACAAAGAATTGTATTTCTAACTATTATTTAAAAAGCCAAAAATATATTACTTCGTTGTAAAATTATGTTTAACGAGATCAATGACATATTCTATTTTGGGAAATAAAAACATAACTTCCTTTTTAGAATTGACAGATAGGTGGTTCAATTTTTTCTTTAATATATAAAATAAAGAACTTTTTACATCGATTCTTATTATTGTTTTCGAGTATAAGTTAAACAACTTTTATATGTATTCCAAATCATTCGGTTAATTGTATTTTTGTCTTACATTCTTGTCTCAGCTTCTACCTGTTAAAGGTATTTCGATCTTTAGGTCAATAAAATGTTTGTATGGATCAGTATTTCGATCTTTAGGTCAATAAAATGTTTGTATAGGATCAGAGCAGAACAATAGTCTTAAATGTAAAACAAATATGATCACATACCTCTTATCTTTTATCTCTATTTATAATTTTTAGAATAAACTTTATATTAGTGAAACCTTAAGTAAGGTCCAATCTCAACCCAATACACTTAATCAATTCTTTCATTATTTAGTAAGTTGATCCTTTTAATTGTTTTTTTTTCTATTTAAATAAAATTAGGTATTTTTTTATAAAAAAAAATTAATCCTATTTTTTTACAAATGTTTAAGCTTAGTTAGTTAGGAAAATTCATTTTTTCCATTAGTTTAAGTATTGAATGAAGTTTGGTTATTTTTTTTATATTATTTTTAGAAGTTGGTTATTCAAATATTCTCAAGTTGTTCTTTAGAGTTCAAGTATATTTTTAGTTTAGAAAATTTATTTTTAATGATTTTTTTTAAAAATTATATTAAATATTTTTATTTGTATGGATAGTTGCATGGTTTCATATATGATTGGAGAGGATTGTGAGGGTACCAAGAGAAAATGTAAGGAGTGAGGATATGAAAACTGGCCTTAGCAAATAGCCTAAAATATAAGGTTGAAAATATAAACAGCGTGTAACTATTAACCCAATCGGATTGGGTCTCTAGCGGTAGTGTAGGTGGAAAAAACATGTTGGGCTAGTCGACCCATAAGTAGAAAGAAATGAAATATGCTTGAACCAAGGTGTAAAAAGAAAATATGAGTAGTGTAGATATAAAAAAATATTAATTGGACTGCTCACTCGGTGTAAAAACTTCACAAGGATTTGGTTCTTTTTCTTTTGTTCTCTTTAATTTTTTTTTCTATTTTTATTTTATTTTTCATCACTCATTCTTCATTCATTTTTTTTAAATAGAATTTTCTAATTGTCCAATTTTTCGTTTTTTTAATTTTTAATCTAAAATTAATTATACTTTTTCATAAAAAAATATTTTGTTATTTTTTTGAAAAGATATTATTTCACTTATTTTTACTTACTGCTTATTTTTTTAAAAAAATAAATTTTGTTCACCTAGTGTTGATAACGTTGTTTGTGAAATTTGAGTAGATTAATATATTTGCAAAAATTGTGATATATTTAATATATATTCTTTTTATAACAATGATTTTGAGTTAACTAGGACACGAATTTTAACTATAAGTGAATTTGTTTAAGTATTTTGAATTTGTTGGATTTATTAAAAATGTTGGAATAGGATTTTGATAAGTTTTTCTTGTTAGGATTTGAAAATTTACTTCACAATTATTTTTGTTTTTTGATATTTTCACTAAATCGAAATCCTTTATTTAAGCGAAAACATGAATGAACCAAATATTTTATTTCTAGAAGATTTTCACTCATTGTAGTATTTTTTTATAGGTTATATGTATGAATCAATTATAATATACTATCTTATCTATAATTAGATTAACAAGATAAACATAATATTAACTAAGATAAGGCTAGCAGTAACTAATTTATAATAATATTTATTTAACTAAAAAAAATCATACTTATTAAAAATAAGACTAGTATTATATTATTTATAATAAGATTTATTTTAACTGAAAATAAAGATAAAGTTAATATCATCCTTATAATCCGGAAATGAATATCATTCATGCCCTAATCAAGTTAAGAAGTAACTTGTCACAAACCAAGTGATAATCAATCTCAATATATTCAGTTCTCTCACAAAAGACGAGATTTGCAACAATATAAATAACATATTTAATCTAAGACAAGTTTAAGAGAACATAAAAGTCGTGAAGCAAATATATGAGCTAATGAATCTAGCAAGTGACATTAGCAAAAACACAATACTCAACGAATTTTGAAATAGTGTGACTTATTTCTTAAATTTGAGAATAACGAAACTAACCTTTTTCTGAGACTTGAATCCTAAAAAAAGCACAAAATAAAATTTTAGGATCCATTTACTTATTGTAAGTACTAAGAGTGTTACTGTAATAAAGACATCCAAACGAGAGTGGCATTATATAATTTAAAATAAAGTTTTTGACATAAGGACATATTTTGCAGAAAAGGCATGAGAACAAGGTTTATTAAAGTAACAGCATGAAGTAAAGTATAAAACCAAAAATCGGAAAGTTTGAGTCACATTTAGTAAATGTCAACCCTCTCAATGAGCATTTATATGTATACCTTATTGTGTAAACTTGCTTTATTGTAGTTACATTATAATCATTATTTTCTTTGAGAGTCAACAAAATATTTGCAGGTGTTACTTGGATTTTAGTCATATCAACAAGTACTGCTTGTTCAGTAGGATTTAACCTACCAGCATAAGGATGCCCCACTAAATTTTTTGCTAAATCGTAGTTGTGGTATCCACATATCACTTGCAATACCCATCCATCATCATTACCAGATGACTTGCCCCTTAACTAGAAAGGACACTCACATTTTCGGGTCTCATATATACTAGGTTGGACATCGAATTTGTATTTTCTATATTTTCCACCTCTTTCACATCCTAGCAACACAAACGTCTTCCTCCCAGGTTGACTTGTAGCTTTGTCGGATCTTATAGTCACCATAACAAATCCTAGATCATATGCAATGCCTCTTACCCATTCAATTAAGTTCTCACAAGAAGAAAAAATTCATTTGTTGTGAAATGATTCGTCAAATCTCCCTCAGTAGCCTCATTTATAAAGGATGAAAAATTTGGTAGCATACTAGAATTTATTTCAGAATCCATCCCATAATGATATTCGTCCATTTAGACTATAATCACCTATAACATAAAATTTCATCCCTCAATATCTAATATCATTTATAATAATAAAAAACAAATAACATTATTTAAAAAACAAACATTTTTTTTCCATCATACAAAAAAATAAAATAAAAAAGTAATACAATATATTCAACATTTACAATTAAATTATATAATCATAAACTAATACAATACATTAAACAATTATAAATAATCTAATAAACTTAAAAATAAACACCAAAATAATAATACATAAAAAATACCTAAAAAATCATTCAATTTTTTCATATCAATATTACATAACAATTTTCTTTAAATAAATTAAAAAAAGTCATACAATTTATTTTATAACAAAATTTTAAACAAATTAAAAATTAATAGAATAAATTAAATATTTATAATTAAATTATAAAATCAAAAAAATAATCTAATAAACTTAAAAATTAAAACACCAAAAACATAACAATACTTAAAACTACATAATAATTTTTATAACTTTTTTATATGAATTTAAAATAAATTTATAGTTTTAATAAATTTAAAATATTCATACAAATTATTGTACACAAATTATCTATTTAAGCATTTATAAATAATATAATTAAACATTTTAAATTAATCTAATAAACTTTTACATTCAAAATAAACAAACTTTTAAATTTTAAAATAATATAATAAAAGATTTTAACAAAACAAACTTTTACATTATAAATAATATAATTAAACCTTTTAAAATAATATAACAAATTTTAAAATTATCTTATTAAACATTTGTAAATAATATAATTAAATATTTTAAACTAATCTAATTAAACAGTCATTGATGTGCGAAACAGAAATTGTAAAAAGTTAATTAATGAAACATTAAAAAAGTAAATAATATATTAAAAGAAATATTTTACAAGCATTACAAGCATCGTCGAATCTGGATGTGCGAAACACAAATTTTAAAATCTGGATGTGCGAAACACAAATTTTAAATTGTATGCATAACATTTCCAAATGCGATAAACAATTTTTTCTTCTCGGTAGTGGACAGAGACCATCAGATATTGAGATTCGAAATTCTTATTTCGGATATTCGATGTATACATCTTCATTTCTTTTTTTCATCAATTTTATTTATTAAATTTAATAAAATCATACAAATTATTTTTTTAACATCATAAATTATCTAATTAAACATTTATAAATTAATAAAAATTCATACAAAAATTATAAACTAATATAATAATAAAAAAACTAATGTAATGAAAAATTTTAAAAAACCTTCAAATATGAATTGGATATGGATATTTGAAAATCACAACATCAGATGTCAACATCTGATTCATTCTGCATCAGATCTCGACATTTGATATTGTGATTTTTGAATTTCTATATCCGATTCATGTTTGATGTGTTATATATCTCATGCACCTGAAATAGATTCTTCAAAGAAAACCTCCCAACCTCCTAGCAGCAATCTCCCAGTAGCAATGCTCGCCAACAATAGCACCACCGATTACTTGGAAGCACGCAAAGCCTGCCTCCCTCGAAGCACCACCTCCAAGCTGTTGGAACATCTTAAACTACCTCAACAAACCCTCTCAAATATGAAGACCATACTCATTGATATGGAGTGGAGACGAAAACACTTAATGAAAATAAAAGAAATGGAATGGAGAGAAACAAAAGAGAAGAAGAGATTATTAGAGGTGCAATTCAAATTGGGTGCAATGGGGTGTAAGGTTTCTTAACATATGAGAAATAGGGTGCATGTTTCGTGATAGGGAAAATGGGGTGCAAGGGGTGCATGTTTCCTGATAGGGGAAATGGGGTGTAGGGTTTCAATGCTGCACAAAATTTCTCAACAAACATAAAATTACTTAATAATTGTCTCATTAATTAAGGGTATTTTAGGAAATTGAAGATGCAAGGTGAAAAGGTTGGAGATGCAGGGTGAAACACCCTATTAAGTGATAACTAAGCTGTTTGGGTCGTGGATTGAAAGGGAATGGTATTTCTGTGGATTGAAAGGGAATGGTATTCCTTGCTCCTAGTAGTATTTATTTAATTAAATATTTTTATCATTGTGTTTATGCCTTTTGTACTAGATGAATAATGTATATGAAATGTTTGAGTTGTGTTATTCATGTGATGGTTATTACATATTATTGTTTAGGTTGCCGATTGATTTAATTAGATAAAGATAGATAACAATGATGATATGTTTTGGTGAGAGTGTTGGTTATTACATGTTATTGAGAATGTGTATTATTTGGTGATGTGAATATGAAACTATGTTATTTTCTTGTACTGTGGTCGATCATGTGTGAGTTTTTCGTACTGTGTTATGTTAAGGATGTTGGGTCTCGAGTAGAGACAAAGATTCGAGTGTCATCCTTCTTTCTGCACGAGGACTCGAAAGGGTTGGATGTCTAGCCCAATGGTTTCGGCTCATGCTGAGTATAATGTACCAATGCGCGTAGTGTCAATGTTTTTACTCGTTAGTCCTTAAGAAGTCAGGGAAATATGTCTGAAGTTGCGATGAAAGATAACATAATACAAGGAAACAACAATGGTTTATGAATGGTTTGACTATGATGTTAATGTTGTGATGTAATATGCTTATGATTATATTATTATGGGTTTAAAATGGTTATTGTATATTGTGTGTTATGATATTTCTGGTTGCTCACCCTTGCATGTTGTGGTTGTGGTTTCCACCTACAATGATCGTACTTGTATGAGGGTAGATAACGTTATACATAAGACCAGATCGAAGTAACTAATGAGAGTTGAGATCTTTTATTTCAAGATTGGTTATTTGTTTTTATATGATTTAAAAGTTTTATATGTAAACATGATATTCTGAAACCTCCAGACAACAATGTTTATAAGTTATATTTGCTTCTGCTTTTTAATCAAATAAAATTTAATTATTTTAAATAAATGTTTTATGAAAATATTTTGAAAAATATTTTACATCATGACATATCAAAAATCGAGGTGTTAAAATAAAATTCAATTTACTTAATTTGATGTATTTTTTACCTTTAAAATACATGAAATGAGTATATTCTTGAGTAAATCAAATCCCTTATCTTAGAAATATAAAATGTAATATGAGAATTAGGAAAGTATATATACAGTTCTTCTTAAATATTTTTGTTGGTTATATAAAGTTATGTATTTATTTAAGCTTAATAAATGTTTGAGATAAATAGATTATGTATAATATTTCATTGAAGTAGTTATTTCAATGATTTAGAAACGCAATACCCTTTCTCTATTTTGTTCTAGAAAACTTAAATCAAACACAAAATCTTCTTCTTTATGCTGTTGAAGAAATCCTAAATCGAAGGCAAAACAAAAAGTGCAAAATTGACCTTTTATTGGTGCAATAATTGGTTATGTAGTTAGCTTTATGTGGTTATTTGTTAAGTTGGTTATGTACAACTGACAAAATGCTTAAGATGAATATTACAGATCATATTAGTCAGTGTAGTAAATGGTTATCCAATCAAAGTTATGTGGTTACTAGTTATAGTTCTTTAGTACAACAATAACTTCCTCCACATGTTATGAATTGCAATGAATTCTTGGTTGAGTGAGTTGTTATTCACAACAAAGTGCCTAATTGTACTCGTCTTTTTGCACAAGAAAGTGGTTAACATAATGTGAATTACTTTTAGCAATAAATTTTTCACCATAATTTCAAGCAATAAAATATTTTAGTACAGTATCTGGTTACCACAATGACGTTATGTGATTACCTATAGTGATAATTTTGTGCAATAAAGTTGAGTGAAAAATTATAATATTGTTTGGGAAAGAGAATTAAATGACATGAGAAATAACAATTTTGGAAATTTCCAATTAATTACCAAAACAATTAAAGAAATCCACCCACAATTAAGGGTAATTAACAAGAACAATGCTTCTGCCAAAACGTCGAAACTCTCCCAAATTCTTAATCAAGACAACTTTATTCATTAAAATCTCTACCATATATTTATGAAAAATGGTCCTACATCATCCAATGGAATATTCAATCAGTTTTGGTACCACTAAGCTACATTGGACCCCTTATGTTGGTTCAGCAAACACCACAACAATTCCATATAAAAATTGTTCCATATAAAAACTGTATTAGCTTTCCAATTTCAGTTGAGATAATTAGCTGCACCAATCTGCCAAGAAGTTCCACATTCTCAAGTTAAATCTGGTCCAACAACCACTAGCTATTTGGCAGCCGAAACCTTCTCCAAATCTCAGTAATTTCTCATGTCTTAAAGTTCTAAGGTTATACTATAAAAATCAGAAAATAGGAACCATCATTGTGCACCATACTGTCAGAGCATAGGAATCAAAATGCTCCAACTTCTTGGTCCAGCCAAAGTTCTTCACGTTAACTCTCAAAGTAGCATGGCATCCAGGAAAAACATGCATCTTTTACACCAACTACAAGGTCTGGAACAGTTGCATCCCGTCATGGAATTACTTGCAACATATACTTCTTTCCAACAAAGAAAAAAATACAGTTGCATCACTTCCTCTTAATTCTTCTAGTCTCAATTGTCCCTTCAAATAGTGGAAGCACATTTCCACTTCTTCATTTTTCATGAATAACAAGAAATCATCCTTTTCAATATAACTGAAATATTTGAGCATGAAATGGGAACAAGAAGCAATTATAGAGAAACTAAATTAGAAAAAAAAGCTTAACAGAGTTTTCAAAGGGTAATAGTGTTACTTGTGTCCTAGCTTGACTACGTTTTCAAAAGTTTCGTATGCAACCACATTTGCTTCCCAAAAGCTATTAATTTCTAGTCATTCTTATCTTCATTTGGTTCATAGGAGATGATAGACAACCGAGAGCTCATTATCACAGTAATTAACCCTTTCATAGTCCAAGCAAAAACTTTTTCTGGTTTTATATTCTTGAGCTTGTCTACATCAATGATTTAATCCTTTATCTGATTTCCAAGTCTAGCTCCTTTGCATTAAGATCTAATGGAGAATTTGAAGCCTGTTACATTCCAAACACAAGATATTACCATTAATGTTCGTTGCATCACACCTATAGTTTATATATTGTTGTATTCAAAATCTATCTTAAGGTACATTTCTTATAATGTTTTATACAATCGTTAAATAACTTGAAATGAATTATCAACAATATTTACCATGACCCATCCCCAAATATCAACATAGGATAACGTGAGCTAAATAAAGCACAACATTTGCAAACGAAAGGAAATAAGTTTAACTTGTTGCCTCGCATACCTGCCTCCCCCTCAACCACATGGGTTGCGACCTTCGTTCACTCCGTCATCATCTTCGTCAAAAAATGTGTCGTCGCTCACCACACCACCGTCGCCCTGTCCTTCAAATCTGCAACCACCTTCGCAACTTACCCCGCTAGACTCTTCCCACATTCCACGACAACATCCTTTGCTTGAGCCGCTTTCTCCGACGTAACTCATTGTTGTTATAGACATCCACCCAAATTGAAACACAAAAAATATATACATAATCAATCACAAACAGAAAACACAAAAAAATATATGAATTAAAGTATCCGGAAATTAGGTTCACCCAAGAGTGAATATAAGCTGAGGACTAGGGTTTTTACCAGGTTGGGAAAATTTCTCATAGACAAATATTCTCTCTAAACGCATCAGTAACACCCACAATCCAACCTTCTTTTTCGCTATTTTCAAACTCTAAACGCAAGGTCCTCAATCCACTGAAATACTCACCAACCTATACAAAAAGCGCCAAACCCTAAATCGAAAATCCAACGAACAACCACAATATTCTGAAACCCCTAAACCAAACCAACCATTGAGATAGAAAAAGTGCACCACCACTGGGACACAAAATCTTCACAACCACCAATAGAGAAAACTTGCATAAGCATAGCCGTCGAAATCAATTAGCGGGAGAAGAAGAGAAAATATTCCCAAATGATTCAATTGAACAAATTTCAAATCAATTGCCATTTCCCATTTTGCCCTTTCACCATTTAAAAAAAATTGACGTGTCACCGTCTCAAATTAATGTCATTGACACGTAACCATTGCTCAAAAAACAATATTATATGGTACATTATTTTATTACCTGCTTAGGAAATTATCACAAGCTTTGTTATAATGTCAAATCATGTTTAAAAGTCAACACTAATATTTCAAATATTAAAGTTGCAACTTTCAAAATACAATGTTCTGGATTCGATGCATAATCAGTTATTATTAAATAAATTGATTTTTCAAATAATTCTCTGTCTAGAAAATATATTTCCCTTCAATTATCGCCGCTATCTTGGGAAGAGCATGACCTGTTTCCGGCACGTTAACCTTTAATATAGATTAATTTTGATGGGTTAAGCTTGAAAAATAAATTTCATTAATATTACACAATAATTAATTTCTTAATTTCTTTAAAATATCTTCCTCATAAAATAAAAGGCATATTGTAATTATAATGATATAACATACATTAACTACAGTTACAATATTTTTTTAAATATCATTCAACCTAATTAAAAGTAACTACAATCTATTTACATTTACGAAGAAAAAAGACACCCCTTTATAAATAAAAGAGAAATAGTAGATTATTGTCAATTGAGATTTTTTAGGGTATTCAATATGGTCTAGTGTTCTGTAGAATTTTATAAAAGCTATAATTTTGATAAATAATTAAAAGTAAAAATAAAAAATTATTTAATGATAAAATTTGGTTTAATATGATTTTATATTTATGAATGTTATGATATTTTTATATTGCAACAGTTCTTTTATACCAGACGTGAAATGTGTAGAAAAAATTATAAGATGTCAAAATATCATAATTTCTATTTACAATAATTTCCTTACTTTCAAAAACATATAAAAAAATATATCTTAAATTTACATTTATTTTACACTTTAATTATATTTATATCTATATATAATTTTTTTCCCACATTTATTTTTAATTTTATTTTTTTAATAATTTTTTAAATTAAATAAATTATTTATCAATTTTACTTGTGATTTTTTTTAATTTTCTTTTATTGTAACCATTTTTCTAATTTAACCATTTTCTAAATATAAAACTACATACAAAAATAAATTAAAAGCCTTTATGATAAAATTATAAAAATATTTATATCTAATTTTATAATAAAAATAATAGTAATTTTATTATTTTTATTTATCATTAAAAAATAAACTCACGTACATATTTTCACTATTATAATATTAATATTATTTTGAATTTTTATTGAGTTGGAATTGATTAAAATAAATGACTAAATTAAATTTTTAGATACAGTAGAAATAAATTATATATTCAGGTCAAGTTATCCTTCTTCATCCCTATTGGAATCATTATTATGTTTGTGACACTGTTAGATATTGAATATAGAAACTTCTGTAAGGATACAAAATTTGGTTAATCGTGTTATTAGTCAAATTTTATTTTAATTTAACTTAGAACATTAAATCAAAAGAAACGACATCGTTTGTAGCTCCTTGGGTATTTTTACTTATAAGGCCACTTTGATCAGTGATGCTGCAAAATTCTCCGATCTGCTTTTCATTGAGCTCCATTTCTGTTCCATCATTCCATGGCTACCACTGCTTCATCCCCTTTCAAGAAAATTCAGATTCAAAGGGATGACACTGTGAGTCTAATCCCTTTCATTCCCATTACATTTATTTTTTCTTTCTTTATGAACTACATGCACTGCTAATATTCACTCATTTTGTGGTTTCTGCTTACTTTGTATTCCATTCGTTTATGAATCATAATCTTCCTTGTGTTTGGAATTTCTAATGCTAAATTCATCGTTAACTTGTTTATTTCCCTGTTGATTGGATTCTATGAACATCTTTAGTGAATATTTTTTTCGTTTACTGCATACCCAAAATTAAAAGTGACAAGTTTTTCTTATCCATGTGTTGTCATGATGAATTTACATCATAGATGTTATCTTGGGTCTTCATCAATATCATCTTTTGTAACGAAATGCTACCTTCACTGCACTTAACCTAGTGGACAATGCTATACATGCCCAATAATCTGCGCTTGACAAGTAAATTGTAGTTAGATCTGATTATTTCATGCTATGCTAGTGGTGACCTACCATGCCCAATAAGTTTGATGTAGCATGAATTTGATTTTTAAATTTTAGACTCGAATTGTTTAAACAAGATATTGTTCCCAGTCATGGTGTTGGACCTAATTTTTTTCTATTCCCTTTACCTTTTCTCCGACATACTATAACTATTCCGTGTTAGCTGTCTAAGCTGGAACTCACAGTTTTTATTGTTATGCAAATTTTGTTTCCAATGTTCAGACATTTGACGCATATGTGGTTGGAAGAGAGGATGCTCCTGGAATTGTTGTGATTCAGGAGTGGTGGGGTGTGGATTACGAAATTAAGAACCATGCTGTGAAGATTTCTCAGCTTGGTACTGGGTTTAAAGCTCTTGTCCCAGAGTAAGATAAGATAAATGGGCTTTTAAGGCTTGTTTGATTTGAGAGATTATTTGTTTTCACTTTTAATTAAAAAAAAAATGTTACCTTGCTTTCAAGTTCGTATAGAACACAATGAAAACAACATTTTTATTTTCTTTTCTTGTTTTCCTTATTTCCTATACAGGCTTAAAATAGAAATTAAAACAGAGCATTTTCTTAAAACAAACGGCCCCTAGTTTTTTCTAACTCCTTTTATAAGTGGCAATGTTTCCCATGGTATATACATTTGGATGACCAACGAGTTTTACTTTCTTTTAACCAGTCTGTACAGAGGAAAGGTTGGTCTGGATGTAGCTGAGGCTCAACATTTGATGGATGGTCTTGATTGGCAAGCTGCTGTCAAGGATATTGCTGCTTCTGTTAACTGGCTTAAAGCGAATGGTTCAAAGAAGGTTTGATATTGTTTGTATTTAGAGTACTTGGTTAAGATAAATATTTTATTTTTTAACCTGTGTTTTTAGAGTTCATTGTGCTTTTATGACAAGGTTCTTCTACTTATTATCTACTCATAATAACCTCAGTGTAAGGTTTGAAATGAGTTACTTTAAGTCTTATTTGTAAACAGGTTCAATGAGTGAAAAGGAAGTTGCTTTGGTCCCTGCAGCTTGTAATTTACTAATGATATCTCCAAGTTTTCTGCTTTTGAGTTTTGGTTAGTTCTATTGTAAAACTAGATTTATACTTTTGAGTTTTGATCCAGTAACTGGTGAAAATAGTGAATATGAAATTCTTAATCCACAAGCAGCAATGCATAATCCCCATTGGATCCATTTTTCTTTCATTTGCTATTTAGAGGAATATTTTATATGATCATATTTATAGATTGACCCAATTAGGTTAGAATTACTTTACATAATTCCCTGAGCTTTTGTGTCTTACTATAAACATAGGTCTCTCTCAATAGTGTTTTTGTAAGAAGCGTTTGTTAGGTTTAGATAATTATTATGGATAGCAAGCCAGTGTTTTTATAATGTTTGATATGGTTGATTGTGTACTTCGATTGAAGGGCCTGATGACATTGATTTATATGTTGTTCGATGAAGTTTTTGTTGTTGAACTGTCTAAATATTAGGAGTAAACATTTTGCTTTAGTAATTAAAAATATTTTAACATCATTTATTGCAACAGGTTGGTGTAACTGGATTTTGTATGGGAGGTGCTCTCTCTATTGCTGGTTCTGTCTTGGTTTCAGAGGTTGACGCTGCTGTAGCATTCTATGGAGTTCCTTCTTCTCAGCTTGCAGACCCTGCCCAAGCCAAGGCTCCTGTTCAGGCTCACTTTGGAGAGCTGGATAGTTTTGTTGGCTTTTCAGATATCACAGTATGATAATTTCCTTGCAATTCTATCTTAATTTGATTACTAAGATATACGCAGTAATTATCGTGCATGAGTTTTTCACCTTCCTGACAGAATCATTGAGCAAAACACAGACATTTTATCTTCATAACTTTTTTTTTGTTAACTCCCCACTCTATTTTTCGTCTTCCCATTATGAACCACTTATACCAACGAGCATACCTGGATACCCTGAGTAAAATATAGAACATTTTGATGTTTATATGAAATATTTTTCAATTTCCCCAAGTGGGTGTCTTTTAAGAGAGACAAGTGCAAGATTTAGGGAAACAGAAAAGGAAGGAGAGAGAGGCCAATTGTGTCGGTGTTGAAAGATGAAAAGGTTCAAATTTAATGAACTAAAGTGTATTGATGTTGATGTCTCAGGCTGCGAAGGCCTTGGAAGAAAAGCTGAAGGCATCTGGAGTTCCACATGAGGTGCATATCTATCCTGGCAATGCACATGCATTCATGAACAGGTCTAGTGATGGAATCCAGAGGAGGAAGAGCATGGGAATGCCTGATGAAGATGAAGCTGCAGTTCAGCTTGCATGGTCTCGCTTTGAGACATGGATGACTCGTTACTTGTCTAGTTAGATAACTTCACATTTCAATTCTGATATCATCAGGTGCTTCTTGTTAAGTAGTTGTTTCCTCTAGTTTGGGATTCTCATTTGTGAAATTTGACTTGAGAATTATACTTGAACGGTTCTGGCTTTTCTTTGAACAGTGCTGAAAAGCATTGCTATTGTTGATATTGGCTTGTTGTGATGCTGTTTATTTGTGTCTGGTAAGTCTGTTATGAGTGACTCAGTGAAAAAGAGACAAACAAGCATCATTTATAAGAAGAAACAAGAATAACAATAATTAACTAAATTTACAAAGGCAAAAACACAGGAAAATAGGTTCAATTACACTAAATCCCGATTAAAGAAAAACTTGTAATTTATTTCTATACGTATGCAGAGTTTCTCAATTTCTAAAAGTCAACTTATTTTCTAATGCTCCAGGTTTCAAACCAAATGGTCCTTAACGCTTTAATTCGAACTGAGGAACATCCTTGTTTCTTATTTAAGCTTCAAGAAAATTTCTAGGAACACAATCAAACAACCTCAAAGAATAAGTATACAAAATTTAGATACCCTATTAGAATTTTTCTCAAAACCAATTTAACATTAGAAAAAAAGTGTTTAACATAAATATAAGTAGCACCCCCAATGATTGAGAGATATTATAGACTTTCCAACAACTCTTTCATATGATGTTTATCATAAGAAGTTGACCTATTAAAATAGAAAATTTATCAAGCCGGATTACAGACTCTAATCTCATATCAAATTAAGCTTTAAAACCTATCAACATTAAATAAATTTATAATATATATGTTCATATTATAAAATCTCAACAATTAAAACGTGGGATCTATCCATCTATATTAAAAAAATCCTTAGTAAATATTTTTAGTTGAAAGATCAACTAAAATGAATAGAATCGAGTTTTTAACAAAAGAATCAGAGAAATGATTTGGTATCAATAAATTATAAATTAATGGTTTAATACCTATTTTGGTTTCTCTTTTCGGAGGGTTTGTTCAAAGTCGTCCTCCCTTTTCTAAAAAGTTCACTAAAGTCCTACTTTTTGCAAAAACTGTGGAAGTTAGTCCTTTTTGCTTACGACAGAGCTATCCAGCTGACAAATATTTGATGAGTTGTAAGGTTTTGGTTGTGCTGGCACTGTTATGTGTTAAAAAAAATAATTAATTGTGACGTGAAATTTAATAAAGTTAGGGTTAAAATAAAAATTGAATTTGGGATAATTAAGTAAAGTAATTTTGGTCAGAAGCAAATTTCGGTAAAATTTGCGATTGTGGATTTTTTGGGCAATTTAGGAGTTCATCAAGCACCTTCAACAATCTAGAGATTTAGGGATCAACAACCGACTTCAACAATCCAGTTTCTCATCAAACATAAATTCTTCCAAAGATGGCCTCACCATAAACTAACTCATCACGAAGCTAGATTGTTGAAGTTGTTCCTATTAGCTTATCCAGCCAGCGTTTTTATAATTGATCCCGTGCAATCTACTCAGCCAAGGAGACTTTGTTTGGAGAATAGTTCTCATGTTTGGTGCATTTCCTGCTGCCTTCACTTATTACTGGAGAATGAAAATGCCAGAAACTGCAAGGTACACTGCCTTAGTGGAAGGAAATCACAAGAAAGCGGTTGAAGATATGGCTACAGTTCTTGAAAACGATATACCTTTAGAAGAATCAAATACCAGGGTTGCTGCCACACCTAGCCTCTCTTATGGATTCTTCTCTTCAAAGTTTCTTGAGAAGCATGACCTTCACCTTCTAGGAACAACGAGCACCTGGTTCTTCTTGGATATTTCCTTCTACAGTCTTCAGCTAGCACAAAAAGATATTTACCATGCAAGTGGATTTTTACCCAGTGCTTCCCAAATGAATGCCATAGAGGAGGTGTTTCTACTCTCGAAAGCAATGTTTGCAGTGGCATTGTTTGCCACTGTCCCTGGATACTAGTGCACAGTGTATTTCATTGATCTGCATAAACTAACTCATCACGAAGCTGGATTGCTGAAAGTGCTTGATGAACCTTAAATTGCCAGAAAATCCCAATCGCAATCGCAAATTTTACCCAAATTTGCTTCTGACCAGAATTACTTTACTTAATTACCCCAAATTCAATTTTTATTTTAACCCTAATTTTATTAAATTTCACGTCACAACTATTTTTTTTTAACACATAACCGTGTGAGCACAACCAAAACGTTACAACTCATCAAATATTTGTCAGTTGAGCAGCTCTACTGTTAGCAAAATTAATGCCCTAAGCAAAAAGAACTAAGTTTCACAGTTTTTGTAAAAAGTAGAACTTTAGTGAACTTTTTAAAAAAGGAAAGACGACTTTAAACAAACCTTACGAAAAGAGAGACCAAAATAGGTATTAAACCTAAATTAATTGATATGATTTATAAGTTTTTTTCTTCATATGTATAATTTAACTTTCTCATTTATATTTAATATAGACACATTTAAATATAATAAAAACTGAATAACTTTTGAAAAAATTATACAATAATCTCAAAGGTAGTACAAAATGTAGCCATACAAGGCAAGTATGACTTGGTCTGGACATGATACATCATCGTGGTTTATAAAATAAACTAGAAGTTAAGGAAATGCTGCTTGTTCTCATTGGTTGGTTTTTTCTGAAGTTTGTTGTATGATCCATGAACTTGACGAGGGAATAATAGAAAGAAAAAAAATTAATTAAAAGAAAAACATTTGTAGGACTGAAATGGCTATAAAAGAAACTTTTATATTTTAAAAAGAAAGAGAATTAAAGATGATATCAAATAAATATAAAAAGCTTTTTTAACTGACAAAAATATCACTGTCCATGATATAAGTCCATACTTTTATTTACAGTATTCAGTTTGATGCCTCTTAAAGAAGTTTCATCCAATTTATAATGTTAACACATGTTACTTTTTTACTCTAAATAATAATATAATTATAAAATTATTCTTCATTTCTAGATATTTTTTTAAAAAGGATATATTCTCAAATGGTATCTGTTGTCATTACTATCTTTTCCCGTTGTAAATCTATAACTTGTTTTTAAGAGATATGAAAGCATCCTTAGTCGTTGTAGTAAATCTTCGTTGTAAATTACTTTTTTTTTGTAGTGTTGCTACTATTTCTTGCTTCATGTCTGGTCTGTGACCGTCTTTATTAGCTCTCTTATTAATACGTGGTTAATATATATATATATATATATATATATATATATATTTTAATTCTATTCATAGTTAACATAACATTCCACTATGTGAAAACATTAAATGTAAGTTTTTATTTTATGTTAATCATATTTCCAAAATTTCATATATAATATATGTTAATAAGAAATTTTAAATCTAACTTAATTTTAATAAATATTATTTCGGTAAGGTTTGGAAGTCCCATGCTCAAAACACTCCATGTTGTCTTTAAGACCGGATGAACTTTGAAAACTGGACGGACCTTGAAGACTGAGTAGACCTTGAAGACTGGACGAACCTTGAAGACCGGATAGACCTAAGCACTCTAGATTGTCTTAAAGGCCGGGCAGGTTCGTTGAAGGCTGGACAGGCTCCCTATTCGTCTTCGTACTCCAAGTTATATTGTTCGCTCTCCCTTCTCCTAACCGTAGGGGCGGACACCTGTCAAAGACACTCTGGCGCTCAAGTTAGTAAGGTAACCGAGCGGGAAGCGCAACAAGTAATGCATATTTTGTGCATCATGGTCTAGAAGTCATACCTAAGACCTTTATTTATACTAATTGTAATGAGCTTTTACCTTTCGTCGACCTAATGATTGTCCAATCACACCTTAACCTTCATTAGGGGATTTGATGAGTTATTATCATTTGTAATCTAACCATATAATCGACTTGGACGGTTGGATTGGATGGTTGGCCGACCTGGATAATAGGTCGGTCTGGATAGTCGGCCTGGAAAGAGTTGTCCGGTACATGACGTTGGAATGATCATGTTGGAAGGATAGTCATTCGGTTCACAAAGTTGAAAGGACCATACGGTACAAATATGATCATTTTAACATTTTTTTATATCAAAATATATATTTCGAATATAAAATTAGACAATAACGGATTGAATAAGGTTTTAGAACGGTCAATACAGTAAAAACAACCCATCTTATTAAAATAAAATATAATTTATGACTAAAAAATAAATTTTAAGTGTAGGTTAATTTTATAAAATAAATTTGTAAGATAAAATTTATAATCTATGTAATATAAACTGATTTACTCAATGTACAACTTTCAAGTGTATATATATGTATAATTAACGTCGGTCTCAAAACAACTAATAATAACTTCAGAACTTTTTCTAGACATGAAAAGTTTATCTCAGCATTGACGTGACGAAATTTCAAACACACATCCTAAGACGTAATTACGTTATAAGGTTTGCTTCCTTTTAAAACTGGACCTCTATTTTGATAGATAATTTTGCAGAAAGTAACAGAATTGGTTGATATTGGCTGTGTCCATAAAAGGACAACCGAGTGGAAGGAAAAAACGAAGCAGAGCAGTTAAGCGCAATGTCGAAATGAGAAACACCCGTTTCTTCTTGGATAAGGTTGTTGAAGTTGAAACCAAAGTAACGTTGCAGAGAATATGTTAGTGTTCACATTGGAGCATGAGTTTGAAAAACATAGGAAGGCAGAATCTCAGCCAAATTTGACCATGTTAAAGGATGGTATTGAGCTGGTATGATGGCTACATTTGTTCACGGGGCAAGACTGAACGCACTGTCATAGTGTGAACAACGCTAACACGAAGAAAAGAATCATGTGACGATTTTGGAAAATAAAAAAGACTTGTTGTTGTTAGAATGCTGCTGCTACGCTCTGACCAATCTCTCTCCAACCATTTATTTTTCCATACCAACCAACCAACCATAAATTCAATTATTAGACCAGACATTTCCATAGTTTTATCAGTTTAAGATTGTCTAATGTCTTCATCTCCAACACAGATATCACTGTGCATGCACTGGTTTCAACCCTTATTTTCTACACAGAAGACTCGAGATGTTCTTCCATTCCAAGATAAGCATATATTTATGTTATTAATTGTGATTAATAAATAACTGGGAATGAATAAATTATACTATCTGTATGGAGCAACTGTTAAAACACTGATTGACTGTGATTAATTTATGTCTTAAATGATGAAAAGAGAAGGTATAAAGGACAAAAAGTGAGGACCCCTGATTGACTAGAGAGATAAAAGAACTGAATGTGAATTGAATCACGTTTTTCTTCTAAAACTTTCCATGCAAAAATCATGTTCACATGGAACATCATTCATCACCTACTCCTTTTTCTTTGCAAAATATATTGTTCTCCCATGTGAAAACGCAACTTAATTCATTTTTAAATCATCATTTCTTATTACTTTGATTTACGTATAATAACTCTTGCATGGTTTTTTCACCTTCAAAAATCATAAAATTCTTTTCTATTTTTTCCACAAGAGTTTTAAGAGTTGATTTTGCAATATAGAGACGAATCACATGTATTATCACTACTGAAAAAACACTGTTTAACGTCGGTTATTTTGGATTTTTAAAGTCTACTAAACAACTGACGTCATTGTCAGTGACGTCAATGGGACGTCGGACATGAATATAACTGACGTCTATAATGACGTCAGTCAGTGCCATGTCTGACGTTACTAAACGTCGGAACTGGACGTCTAAAGACATTATATAGACGTCGGTTTGAGTAATAACCGACGTCGAAGAGACACTAAAGACTTCAAAAATGACACTGATAGACGTCTAAAAGGTACTATAGACGTCGGTGTATCGGTGTATATATTAATCGACGTCTAATAAAGTGGTTATGTTTTAGTGCAGTTTTGTTCCCGCCTTTGGATAGCCTAGTAGCACAATCTCCTTTTGTTAGTTTTCCTCGAAAAAAAGCTTGCGTCTTTTGAATTTCTTATGGCATTTCAACCCAAAACCGAACCTGGGTTGTTGCTTAGTTCCATTTTCATCCGCAAGAGAAAAAAATCACGGTGAAACGATAACTAGGCAACGACCCAGGGTCGTTTTTGGGTTGAAACGACCAAAAGAAATTCACAAGACGCCGTTTTTTCTGGAAGGCAGCTAGCAAATGGAGAATGTGTTACTACGTTACCCCAAGAAAGGAACAAAACTGCACTAAAACACAACACAAAGAAAGCAAATTTTAATCAGTTGAACTAGAAGATAATCGATGAAAGACTAAACAAAGTTTAAACGGTAAGCATAAAAAAAAACCACCTGGGATGCAATGTCGGAAGAGAGAAAAAGAAGAGGAGGAAGACGATAAAGATATCAGAAACAATAATGCAATGCCGCAAAAGAGAAACAAGAGAAAAAAGAGAAGACGATATCAAAAACTGAATGCTGTGAAGAGTCTGCGGTTTATTTAAAATGAAATTGAGCGTCGGTTGCTTGCGAAACCGACGTCTATAGTAATCTAGACGTCAGTTGTCTAACTAATTCGACGACCAAGTTAACATTTAAACTGACTTTGTGAATGCCCATTAGACGTCGGTTGTGAAGGGGCACCGACGTCTAGGGCGCTGAACCGATTGACGTTTCACTTTCTGTCAGGGACGTAGACGACAGTTGTGAAGGGGCGCCGATGTCTATAATAATATAGACGTCGGTTTTCTACTGTCGGACGTGGAAGTGCCTCGGAGTTTGATGCACATAATTAATTACAGGCACATAGACGTCGCGCACCCAGAAATGTGACATCTATTTTGCAGAAAATTTTTGTCTTCCCGCCTTCCGGACATGCCATAGACGTCGGTTTTTGACAACCTGACGTCTAATAGCCTGGGAATCAGGTGACCAGCATTAACTGTACCCAAGTAGACGTCGGCCCCCATCACAACCGACGTCAAATGTGCAGGAGAAGTTTGTCTTCTCACCTAGCTCATTACATTGGATGTCAGCTTATGACAAAACTGACGTGTACTGCTTAATAGACGTCGTATTACCTTGAAACCAACATCTAGGTTACCATCTTATTTACGGTAATATCATCGATCATCACATGACGTCGGTAAAACTCTAACTAACGTCTATGAGCTGACGTTAACCAACGTTTTTCCACTAATGTAGTTTACCTAATTTTTATTTTTTTTAAAGGAACGGATCAAGGCCCAGACAAAAACAAGTTGTATCTTTTTATTATTTTATAGTCTTTTTGAAATAGACGTGCGTGTTTAAATCAGTTTATCGTAAAAATCATCAAAGTTCTCTATAATTTTGAAAATCGTTTATTTCTTAAAATAACTATAAATGCATTAAAATGCTGAGAATATTAATCTTACATACAATTTCTATCATACTTAACTTAATAATATTACTTTAACAAGAGCACGAAATAGTAGATTTATTAAGTATTTAATACAACTTCATTTGAAAAATTGAGAATTCAATTACTTAAATAATTTGAAAAATGTAACACTCACTCAAAGATTACCATATTGCATATGTATTATTTTAGATATGATTTTAAAAGACATTATAAAAATCAACAAACATATGAATATCATCATATATATTATTTTATTACTGATAGGTATAAAAGTATGTTATTAATACTTATTAATTATTATTATTATTATCATTATTATTATTATTATATGAATAAGTTATTCTTCTATACATTGCTGCATGGAATCATTTAGTTAAATTAAGTCATCGTTTTATATATGTTTATTTCAATATCTAATTTAGTTTTACCTGAAGATAATATAGCTCATTGACATTCAATGTTCAACCAATTTTAAAAATTATTTGTAATTTTAAAAAAATTCTAAAAGAATTATATATTTATAATAAAAATCGAATAGAACGTTTATAACTTACAAATTTTATATAAAAATAAAAATAGTAAAAAAATAAAAATAAATTCCAAAAATATGGTACTACCATTAGTGGGGGTGTGAAATCCTAAAATTGTTTGAAAAAAATTATTGTTTTTCAGTTTAGTTTTAACTAAAATGATCATTTCTTTAATTTTAGCTAAACTGTATAACACATGATATTAACAAATATAAAATGATTTTTAAAAATTATTTTGAATAAGTTGGATAACTCAAGTAATTGAAATAGCTCACAACAAAAGTCATTTAAAATTTATTCAGTTGACTCAATTTGTTATACAATTGAATGTAGTTTGTCTAATTCAGTTCCAACACATAACAATTCAGTTCTAAAAATTAGTCACTTAAAACATTTTGTTCATATCTATCTTTAACATATGAAAATCAAGAAAGCTCTATGTTATGATTAAGTTTTATATATTTTTTATCACTAAATTTTTTTATCTAAACAACCATCATCTTATTTTTCTTCTTTTCTTTTCTTAAAGGAGTAACTCAAAATACTTTTGTAAGGCTTAATAGTTAAAATTTATTATAATAATTAAATCATATATAAATTAAAATTAAAAAATGATATTATAATCACATTTTTTAAGTATGTTTTGCAGTCTTACGCTTGGAAGTTGATATTAATTTTTCTTTTATTCAGGCATTTTTTAAAAGAAAAAAACAAAAGTAAAAATGTGAAGAAATTACTAAAACTTTGATAGAGATAATATTTGAAATGTAATGATTAACTTCAATACCGGCAATTAAGGTTCAAATTAAAAACATATCACTTCTTCTCTTCAATAACTTTTTCATATATTCAAACTTGTTTCGAAACATTCTACAACGTTAAAACTATATATAAAAAAGGTATATATCTATAACTTCTTAATATTTGTAATAATATAAAAATAAAAATAAAAATTATTATCATACTTGAAATTTCAACGACATCTATTAATAATACAATAACTTTACATGTAAAATAAAAAATAACAATATTAACTAAGAAAAAAAAGTCTACGGTTAAATAACACAAATTCCAAGTGAGAGTCTGGGGCAACAGCTTGACCAAGTAATCAGTACTTTTCAAATAAAAATCTAATAACTTTTATTTTTTAAAATATCGTTTTTTTTAATTACTATAAGGTCAAAGTTTTCATATTATTAACGAATACATTTTAAACCAAACAATCACAAGGACATACTTTTTAATTTTAATTTGGTAACATTTTCTTAAAAAATTAAATATAAAAATATTTTCATGCCATTATTTATTTAATAACTCAATAATAAAATAAAAATAATTATCAGTTATACTCTCTGTTTATACACCCTATCTCTCTCTATAACAAAAATACATAAAATAAAAAATATAAATAACATTGACCATTTATTCTATAAAATAACTGCAAATGTTTCGTGGTTCAAAATTTGTTCGGTTTGTTGGAAAATTAAAAGAAAAAAAGAAAATGGAAACAAAAAAAAAAGAAAGAGATCCACTTGAGCAGGGTCGACTGGGTCAACCCGTTCCTCTTGATCCGATTTTAACTCGGTACGTGTTCAAAAGATCCCACCAATTAGTTCCAACAACTCAGTCAAATGCGTTGACTCATACTACACTTTTCACCACCTCAACTCACTCTCCAATTATAACCCTTTTTTGGGATCATAATATATTTTATTTATTCCCATAAAAAAATTCTTAATCATCAGACATTAAATTCAGGTTCCAGATTAGTGTTATATTTTTTTTAGCGCAAGATATGTATATATTATTAATATGTAATTATATTTCACTAATTAAATTCATAAATTGTTTTGTCTGATAAGTTCCATAAAAAAAATAACTTTTGAGTGACGCTGTACGCGCTTTCTGAGCGGCGCACGAAAGACTTTGCCCGTTTGACATGTTAAACAAAACATAGAATTTTACCTTAAACATGTCTACAGATCTAAGTTTATGTGAATAACGTAAATAGTAAAGTATGAATCGATTCTGCAAAAAGCACTTTTCAAAAGCTTCTTAAATGACAAAAAAATTGTGAATTTATAAAAGTTTTTGGAATGTTTTCCACGAAATAACAGCTGCATTCTCATGTTTGGTAACAAAAGTATATATAACAGAGAAAAAAAGCATTTGACAAACAGCAAGGACTTATTTATTCCTAGTCAGTATATGGGAAAGTGTTGGTATTTATTTTTTCTTTTTAGAGTCCTATTCTTGTATTTTGAGCATTTTAGTAAAAGAAAATGAAATAATTAAGAACGTGCATACTGCAACCCCGGCACGAGTCAGAAGGCAACGAAGAGGAAACTTAGTCTGTGATTAATAATAGCATAGCATAGCATCCTCGTTTTGAAGTGTATAAAATGAAGAAAGATATAGTATTTATTATGATGGTGATATTGTATAGTATTTATGTATGTATCTGCATTAAAAAAAAAAAGAGAAAAGAAAAAGAAAAGGGAAATCCAATGGAAAGGAAATATAAAGGACACTTGTATTTCACTTTTGGTGTTGTTAAGAAGGCTCAACTCCCCTCTTTTATTGCCGAGTCCAATTGCATCATTTACTATGACTTGTATCTCTCTCTTTCTCTTCTCAACTCTCTCTCTCTCTCTCTCTCTCACTCCCTAGTCTCCATCTCTTTCTCTCTCTCTCTCTCATTCCATTGAAATTTATGGCAAGAGGGGGTGGACTCTCCATTGATTCAGATCCAATTGGGAGCTTCTTCCCCCACAACCCAGTTGTTCTCAACTCTTTTCCTGAAGACAGTAACAACAACAACACCATCAGTGGCCAACAAAAGTGGAAACTTGCTCCTAACATGGATGCCACAGTTAGCAGAAACAGGTCTCCTTCATCTTCTCCAAACACCAACCCCACCTCTACCTCCACCTCCACCTCCACCTCCACCTCCACCTCCACCATCCCCTTCCAAGTCAACCTTACCTCTGATAACAAAAGGCCCCACATCGACGAGATGGACTTCTTCCCTAACAAGACCGATGATGATCGTAAAAACTTTGCCTCTGCCTCCACCTCTGCACCTCCCTCACTAGACCACCTTCTTCACACACATGATCATTCATCCACTCCTGCTATCTTGGAATTGAAAGTAAACGTGAGTCATCCTTTATCCTACAACACATGTCTTGTCTTATCTTCCATCGCTATATATTCCTTCTTTCTTTATTTATGTTATCATGATGATCTTGATCGTCTGCTCATATGAATCTGATATTCTCTCAATAGACTGGTTTGAATCTTCTTACCACCAACACTGGTAATGATCATTCTATGGTGGACGATGAGACGTCCACTAATTCCGAAGAAAAAAGAGCCAAGAGTGAGGTAAATATATTTATATAACACACTAACCACAAACGTTTTTTTTTTTTGTTTGTTTTGTTTTCTCGGAATAATTGGAATGAATTCAGAAGTTATGTGTTTGACAGTTGGCATCTAATTTTTCAGATGGTTGTTCTCCAAGCTGAGCTTGAGAGAATGAAGGTGGAGAATCATAGGCTGAGGAACATGCTTGATCAGGTTAACACCAATTACAATGCCTTGCAGATGCATTTGGTAAGTATTATGCAAGAACAGAAGGAGGAGGAGGGTGAACAACAAGTGTTTGATGGAAAATTAGATGAGGAAAAACAAAGTGGGAATGGGGTCTTGGTGCCAAGACAATTTATGGATCTTGGGTTGGCTAGTAATGTTGATACTAATGAACCTTCTCATTCTTCCTCAGTGGGAAGAAGTCAGGATCTGTCAAAGTCGCCAATAAACAATGAAGTAGCATCGAAGGAATTTGACACCAAGAAGAATGGGAGTGCTAGTGATGAAGGATTTGATCAAGACAAGAAGGAATTTGGAAGGGGAAATGAAAGAGAAGACAGTCCCTCAGAAGGGGTTGCCGCTAATAGCAATGTTCCAAAGTTTAGTCCTCCACGAAACGTTGATCAAGCTGAGGCTACCATGAGAAAGGCAAGGGTTTCTGTCAGAGCTCGATCAGAGGCACCCATGGTCAGTTTCCTGTAGATAACCATTTAGATACAAATTTTTTAGTATTATTTTTAAGCCATTCTAGAATAAGGATTGGAATTCATTTTGGTAATCTGCATAGTCCTTTCATTATATAGAGTACTGAAATTCTAATTCTAATGGGAAAACACCACAGTCAACACCTAAGGAACTGTATACAAGTTTTGTCTTTTTTTTCAATTTGCAAAGGCCAGATTGTATTTATGTATCTTCTTTATTTTTATTTTCACTTTCAACTGATAAAAAATTGTTTACTGTTTCAGATCACTGATGGTTGTCAATGGAGAAAGTATGGGCAGAAGATGGCCAAAGGAAACCCATGTCCTCGAGCATATTATAGATGTACCATGGCAGCAGGTTGCCCAGTGAGAAAACAGGTAGGTCAATCAAGTCCATTCTCAATCTCAATTTCTTACAAATTAAGTTGCAAATCTCAAATACTTCAACAAGAAATGAAGATTAGTTTGATATTAGTTTAGCAACAGTGATAGCTATAAATAGTATGCAATAAAATTGAAGTATGGGACTTGGATCATTCTTCAACACAGTTCAACAGTAGAATAAAGTTAGGTAGTGGTACTGTATGAAATTGGTAACTAAATATCTGTTACACTATTTGTGTGTAAACAGGTGCAAAGGTGTGCTGATGACCGATCAATACTGATCACAACATATGAAGGGAATCACAACCACCCTTTGCCTCCAGCAGCTATTGCAATGGCACAAACCACTTCTGCAGCAGCTAGAATGCTGCTATCAGGATCTATGTCAAGTGCTGATGGTCTAATGAATGGAAACTTCCTCACAAGGACACTGCTCCCTTGCTCTTCTAGCATGGCCACTATCTCTGCATCAGCACCCTTCCCAACTGTTACATTGGATTTGACTCAGTCTCCAAACCCACTACAGTTCCCAAAGCCCCCAAACCAATTTCAAATCCCTTTCCCTGGTCTCCCTCAGAACTTTGCCAATTCCTCAGCCTCATTGCTGCCTCAGATATTTGGGCAGGCACTCTATAACCAGTCCAAGTTTTCTGGCCTCCAAATGTCTCAAGATGCAGACACTTCCCAGTTGAGTAATCAATCTCAACGGCCACCGCCGCACCTTGCTGACACGGTTAGTGCTGCCACTGCTGCCATTGCAGCTGACCCCAACTTCACGGCAGCTTTGGCAGCAGCCATCACTTCTATCATTGGGGGTGCACAGCCAAACAACAACACCAGTACCAATAATAATGGCTCCACATCCAACAACACCAGCAATGCCAATATTACATCAAACAACAACAAATAAAATCAGCAATTCCAATTTCTCAGGGAATTGAACAGTTGAACTAGTTATAGTTTTATAGTTCACAAATTTCAAAATTTTTGTTAGATTAATTTGATTTTTTTTTCCCTGTCAAAATGGGCTCAAATTAATTTATTCCGAGCCAAATACTTCTTTTATCTCTTACATTTGTTCACTCAGGATATATTGTTATAAGACGGATAGCTGATATTCTTTTCTTTTTTATATGTCTGTGGTCAAAGTTGTATGACATAAGTAGAAAATAATGTGACATTTACATATAAAAGAAAGCAGATTAGTTTTGGATTTTTTTTATGGATTTGGAAATGAATGGAAAAGGTTGGTTTTTGTTGCATCTTTGTGTTAGATGATGATGATGATGTGGATGGGGTTTGTATTTTTGTTGGTGAGGGAAGAAGCTAAATCTAGAAGAGAAAAAGAACAATAAATAGAAGATAAAAGAAGGGATGTAGTAGGTGTTTCTTGAAACAAATATCAGTGGCTAGAAGGAAGGAAAAAGGGGTCAAGAAAACCGTCTGTGATGTGATTCCTGGGACACGTGAAGAAGAAATTAAGATTGTATGAGAAAAAAAGATAAGAGACAAGGGGACATCTTCAAGTTCCCTTTTTCCCATTCTTAGCCCACTTGGCAGCTACCTTATCAGACCAAATGGATCATATGCCTCATATTCTCTTTTCTTCTCATTTTTCATTATCAATTTTTTTCTTATAATAGATAATGTATCACTATTTTATTGATTTGTATATTTGAAACAGACCAATCACAAATTATCACATAAATTATTATAAAAAAATAATCAAAAAAATTACTAAAAATACTTTTTTCTTCCTGTTTTGCTCACTTGCATTACCTCATCCTACTTACTCCAAATTGATTTATATTATTTTACTTTAAAAATTTTATAACTCAGCAATTAATAGGTTCACTTCCTCAAAGAATGTTTTTGTTAAATTAATTTATTTTATGTATTTATTAAACTACAAAAATTAATTAGTTTCGTTCATTTATTTATAAAGACACATTTAATATTCACCCTCTTACCTATTTGAAAATTGAAGTGTGACTATATAATTAAACAAACAAATAAATTATAGGGTAAATGTCTTTTTAGTTTTTATAAAATTTTAATATATTTTGGTTTTCAAACCTAAAAAATAATAGATATAATATTTTAATTCAACTTCTTAAAATTTTTTAGACATGTTAAATTGTATTTCAAGTTATATTTAAATTGTATATACCATTTAACTTAGTTTAAATGTCAGTTTAGAATATTGTTAAGACGTAAAAAAAATTAATGTTATTGAATTAAAATGGTTATATCAATTTATTCTTAAAGTTTAGGATTAACAAATATATCAAAATTTAAAACATAAACAAATATTGTGTCTAAATTTAGAAATTAAAAACATATTTAACTCATAAATTAAATATCCAAATTATACAAATATTATTAAATTAACGTACTTTTAACTAACTTTAAACTCATTTAACCCGTTAAAAAAGTAAATCAAATTAAATTTGACCCACACTAAAAAAAAATTCAATCCAATCAGACTCAAACTTAAAATAAATTCTATAACGTTTTTTCATTCAATGGAAGTGAAAAAACGTTATAGACTTTATTGATAACTTTGTTTTAAGGAAAATTTATTGACATAACTAATTTTTATTAAAAATATTATGTTTTGACTCTTTTATTAAATAAAAACCACTTGACAACTTTATTTTAATATATATATATATATATATATATATATATATATATATATTAATAATTTAATTTAAAGCATACAAAAATATAATTAAAATTTGAAAATGCAATGTATTGTAAAATGAGTGTTTTCATTATCTATTGTCAAACTAAGAATCTTCTTTAGTTAAGCCACCCAATTGACTTTCAACCTTTTTTTTTTCAGCCAAAAATCCTAACTTTAAAGTCTTAGTTAAGGATAGTGTTCAATTTAACTTTTTGGATTTTTAAAATAAGATTAAATAAAATAGAAAAATATATTCTATTTCAACTTTTCATTTATCATTTTTAGAGAAAGAGATAAAATTAAATTTTTATTTATTTATTTTTTTACACAGAAAATCAGATATACATTATTTTTTTTTACATTTCACTAATTTTTATTTCATATTATTTACTATTATTTCTTAATAAAATCATCTTAAATATTGCACTTTGATACGAATTACTTATTTCCATTTTTCATTTTTACAACTTGTGCATATATGCGCTTTATTTTTCCTTTAAAAATTTGTAACAAACTAAAAAAATTTACTATTTATCAAGTAATTTCTTAAAAATATAAAAGTAGAATAAAGATAATATTTTGTTTAATTATTTGTATTTTTTTTAGAGCAAAATGCATTCAGATTTCCTAATATTCTGTTGAGGGAAGGAAATAATATATATGAAAAAGAAAAAAAAAAGAGATTTAAAGTTGAGTTACAAAACAAATAGAATGTAATAAAAACTCATTAAGTTCTTGGACTGACTCAAAAGTGGAATTGGTCCACTTAACAAATTTCTCTGCTAAAATCTTATAAATTTAAATTGTTTTGATAAAAGAAGTTGAACAATTGGGGTTTTAAATGTACTTTAGTGCTATTTATTACTGATTAGATTTGAACAGTCAAACATTATTTAGCATAATAATTCCAGTTTTTGTGGCTGCATGAATTGGCAAATTCAGATTCATCATTCTTAGGTCACTTTTCTTCTCCCCTCACAAAATAACAGATTCATTTCCTTGTTCTAAATCATGTTTACACACACAAACAGTATCATTTAATTTTAGCAAATAATATGATATCTAAAAGTATATAAATTCCTATCATCAGATAATATATCTCTAAAAATTTAAATTGTGTGAATTTTAATAAAATCATCATTAACATTAATATATCAAACTTCAATGATTGGATTTATTAAATTTTCACTCCATAAAAATGTATTAAATATATATTTTGACCAAGTTTACCCTTAGTATTAACAAATAATTATGTGAACTTATTATAATATTTTTAGTTATTCTTAAATTATATTTGAATGAGGATACAAATATTTGGTATGCTTTTTATTTTTCTATTTTACTTTTAATAATATAATTTTTAACTTATTTATCATGGTCAATTGTATAAAATTATCACTAGTTTCAATTTTATTTTCTCTTTTATTCATTTATTCAATTGATTTTAATTTTTTTAAATTTAAATTAATTTTTTTACTAAAAGTTGTTTATATTTTATTTGATAATGCTTTGCTATTTAATTTACTTTAAAATTTCGGTTAAAAATTTATTAAAAGTTATTTATATTTTATTTGGTAATATTTTTATTTTGTTGTACTTTTAAATATATTAAATGTTTTTATTTAGTTACCCCACATGTTTAAATGTTTGTGTAAAAATAAATAAATAAATTAAAATTAAAAAAAAATTACAGATAGTTTTTGAAAATTTTAAATATTGTATAAACATGCAATATATGATTTTTTTTTTCATACTTGTGAAAGTAAATATCAACATAGAGTAAACCTTTAATATGGCTGCTGTGGTGTTACATTGCACAACATACTGGCAAAGAAACTTAAGGTTATGTCACTAGTGCAGTCGGCTAGGCTTATAACGTCAACACTAGGGTCTTAACATCAACCAATAGAAGTTAGTTACAGGGAGCGACACAAATTATTGACTAGTAGCAATTGTGTAAATAAGTAAAGTTTATAGATGTATGCTAGGAAGGAGATCGACATTTATAATACTATAGACGTCGGTATTCTTAAAAATTGACGTCTATATGTCAGACAGGTGAGTGAAAAGTCATTTATTTCCGTCATATAGACGTCGGTTCCCCTCCTACCCAATGTCTATAGTCTGACAGGTAGGTGAAAATTTAATTTTTGCGCCTTCTAGATATTCGATCCCGCCACCTGACGTCTATGTTTGATTATAGACGTCGATGCCCCGTTGAACTAACGTTTATATTCTGACAGGTAGGTGAAAATTTAATTTTTTGTGCCATCTAGACGTCCGATCCCGTCACCTGACGTCTATGTTCGATTATAGACGTCGGTGTCCCGTTAAACCGACGTATATAGTCTGACCAGATATATGAAAAGTCATTCGTTTATGCCAACTAGACCTCTCGTCCCGCCAAACTGACCCTATTTATAATAAAAATATTAATTTTTAAATGGAATGGACGTCGCATTAGTGATGCGCCCGACATCTGTGCGATTATAGACATCGGTTTTGTTGACAACTGACGTCTAATTTGTTGTTAAATGTTGCGAACCAGCAGTTTGCGAACCAACACTTTGATCGTCAAACCAGTAGTTCACCTTTTCTCTCCTCTTCAATACATTTCTTCCAGGTGCGTTTGATGTCCTGTGAACCATTTAAACTTATGTTTACTCCGTTTATAGTAATCTTTGCTGTATTATCTTTCATTTGAACCGATTAAAATGAGTTTTCGTTGTGTTTTGGTACGAATTTTCTTGTGTCTTTGGGTAGGGTAGTGCACCTTCTCCCTTTGTTGTTTCCTCATAAGAAAAACTTACATTTTTTGGATCTCTTATGGCATTTCAACCTGAAGCCGAACTTGGGTTGTTGCCTACTTCCACTCCCACCGCCAAAGAAAAAGAAAATGGTGAGAATACGACATCGTATTCTCACCGTATTCTTTTTCATTGGCGGTCGGAGTGGGCCTAGGCAATGACTCAGGTTGGTCTTTGGGTTGAAATGCCATAAGAGATCCAAAAGACGCAATTTTTTCTTACGAGGAAACTAGCAAGGGAAGAAGGTGCTACTACGCTACCCAAAGACATGAGAAAAACTGCATCAAAACACAACGAACTTCATAGACATCGGTTAATGCACGGGCCGACGTCTATAGTGCCTATAGATGTCGGTTAGTGTATGGGCCGACGTCTATAATACAATGTCTGACGGTTTTATAGACGTCTTACGTGTCAGTGAACCGACTTTTAAGGGAAATATAGACGCCGATTTGTGCAATGTCTGATGTTTTTATAGACGTCAGACGTTTCACTAAATAAACGTCTATAGCGACGTCGCACCTGCAGAAATCCGACGTCCCATTAACATCACCCACAAAGACGACAGTTAGGGAAATGACGTTAAAAGCCTAAAATAACTAACGTCTAAAACCCTTTCTACACTAGTGTGTTGACTTGTTTTTAATTTTATATTTAGATTTTCTATGTTATATTTAAATATTTTTAATCTTATTTTAAATTATTTAAAAGTACAATTTCTATTATTAAAAACGTGTTTTGTTAAAATAAGGTATCTTATTTAAATGTACTAATTGGTCGACATTTCTTATTTTTCAATTTCCTCTTAGTTTTACCTCGTGATTATATGTATATATTTACGAGTGTTGAATAAGAGGAAATAAATAAAGACTATAAATGAAAAAGAAACATGTTAAAAAAAAACACAAATAAAAAAATATTTATTTTTCTGTCAAAGTAAATATTTATATATAAAATATCTTAAGAGACCGTTTATGTTTAATAGTTATAACTATGTGAAAGTAGTAAATATAAAGAAAAGTATTTTTGCATACTTCATTAATTTTATAAAGGTTAAATATATATTTGATTTATAAATTTTGATGAGAAATCAAAGCTTGTTTATGTTTAATTTTGATATATTTTAGTTTTGAAATTTAAAAAATAAATAATTATAATATTTTAAAAATTGAGTTAAAAATTTTAAAGTTTGAGAATCAAACTATATTAAATTTAAAAAGAAAATTATTATTTTTATCTAAATGTAAATTTAAAACTAAAAATATATTTAATCTATTTTCTAACTATTTTCTTTGGTATGATGAAATGTGAGAGGAGAAAGCTTAAGAAAGTGAAGTGGAGAAAGGTGGTGAATGTGGGTAAAGTTTTGAGTTGATGAATTTTGCAGTAGGTTCTGCCTTTCATCATTTACTTTTTGCATGCTTTCACTGCCATAACAGAACAGCTTATGATTAATAAACATTTAATTCATTATTCTCCTGCTTCTGACTCATATGTTACCCAGCAACTAAACTTCCAATCATATTGCTCTACAAAATTTTCTGCCATCATCACCAAAGATTATGATTCTCTGCTGCACAAACTCTTCATCATCCTTCAATAAAAAGCTTCGTCTTTCACGCTAACTGCATCAAACACTGATTTTTGCCTCATCAAATATGGAATTCAATTGATTGCCTGCATCATCTTCCAATTCAGTTTTGAGCTTATATTACCCTTCTAATCATATTTCTCATACATCTCCATTACTTCTTTATTACTCATTTCCTCTATTATTATGTCTGCTAACATTTTATACTATACCTTCGGCCTTTTTCCTTCTGTACCCCTCATTTCTGAGCACACTCTCCTAATTTTTACAAAACGACCATTTTATCCTTTCTAAAAGCAACCTCTACAAAACAAGTTCTATGTTTTGGAATAGGATTTTTCTAAACAAAAGCCTGCTTTTGTTACCATCAAGTGCCCAGTTTCACTTTGGGTAAGATTACAAGCCTGAAATAGAAGGCCTGGTCTAAGGATCTTAGAAAAGGCCTTGAATTGAAAAGGGGAAGCATTTTAAAAGATGTATAATCCAAAATACACGATTCGAATTATAAAAATAATATTTTAGATTTTCAAAATACAAAAATAAAGAATTTTTTCATTTTACATTTTGAAATATACAATTCAGAATAAAAGAAATTATATTTCAAATTCTACGTTCTATAATATGAAAATTCATGAAAGTACAGGATGAAATTATGGAGTTGTAGGAGAAGCTACCTTGAAAAGGAATCCTACAACCATGACCATTCACACATAAAACTATGTTGAAACTATGTTGAATGGTAGTTGTGCCTGTAACTCCACATGTGAATTTGAATGGTAGTTGATGTTTGTACTATCACATGCATGTATATGCAATGTTATTACGTGTTACCATTCTTTCAAGATCTCTCTGTTTAGTCTATCTGAATTTGCTCAGGTAGGTGACTCTACTTCTTCATCCCTTCTCTTTTTCATTTTGTTGCAATTATATCATCAAAGTAAGCATATGTAATCAGTACCTCCCATTGTAGTGGCAAAAAACTACATATTTCATACAAAATCATGCAAAAAACTTGTATAGCTGATATTGGTTTCTATTATATCTCACTCTAATATGCATTATCAACTCCACAGCACACAGAATGGATTCCAAATACAGTTTGGTTGCACTTTTCCTGTTACTTCTCCACCCTGTGGTTCTCTCAGGACCTACCAATGGGATAATTAGATTTGGATTGAAAAAGAACAAATTTGATGAAAGCAAAGTTCTCAAAAGACATATTGGTGAAGAAGGAACAACATTGAGAGATGAAAATTCTGATGATATAAGTAATATTCGGTTAAAGAACTACATGAATGCTCAGTATTTTGGTCAGATTGGTATTGGTACTCCTCCTCAGAAATTTACTGTTATATTTGACACTGGAAGTTCCAATCTTTGGGTGCCTTCTTCCAAGTGTTACTTTTCAGTAAGTCTTCATTATTTCTCTCTATATATGGTGATTTATTTTTATTCAACCGGGAGGAAAGAAGAAAACACTGTGATTTCATGTTGTGTGCAGGTTGCTTGCTATTTGCACTCAAGATACAAGTCAAGCCAATCTGCCACCTACAAAAGAAATGGTACAGATCCTCATTCTTTGTTGTTGGTTCATGCAAATTCTCTAGAAACACCGTGCCTTCTCATGAAAATTGCTTTTGCATGTAATTGCAAAAAGAATATTATTGTATTAAAATATCAGTATTTTCTGCCATATAAATTTTGACATGATCAGTTATTGATCATTTTACTTCGATTGTCCGTATGATGTTTTTAAGGATTTCTTCCTTTGATATTTTTATGCAGGGTCATCAGCTGAAATCCATTATGGAACTGGGCAAATTTCAGGTTTCTTTAGCCAGGACCATGTCAAGATTGGAGACTTGAATGTTTATGGCCAGGTAAATTTTCCTAAATGGACAACTCTGTACTATTCTTCAATTCAGTACTGTTTCATGAGTCTTCTTTATTCAATCTACCTGGCTTTAGGATTTTATTGAAGCAACAAGAGAACCTAGCCTCACATTTTTGGCAGCCAAATTTGATGGAATTTTGGGGTTAGGATTTCAAGAGATATCTGTTGGAAATGCTGCTCCCATCTGGTAAGTTGATGAATGCTTGTTATTTTATGATGTAGAATTTGACTAAAGTTTGAAGAATAAGTATTACATTTCAACTATCATATTCAACAACCCAATTACAACACCCTATCTATCAACTAAGTAGATTCATTATTATCTCATTTTCTCCCTAAACTGAAAAAATTGCTTTGTCTGTGATTGACTGCTGCCACTCATAGGTATAATATGCTACATCAAAAGCTTGTAGCAGAACCAGTATTTTCATTATGGTTAAACCGCAATACTGATGAGGAACAGGGTGGAGAGATTGTATTTGGTGGAGTTGATTCAGATCATTACAAGGGTGAGCACACATATGTCCCAGTTACTCATAAAGGCTATTGGCAGGTAATTCATAATGAAACTACATTAATATTTTGCCATTACATTTGCTTAATTTTGTTCCCTAACTATTTTCCTTTTCAATTGCAGATTCAAATAGAAGATGTTCTAATTGATAACTTAACAACTGGTATGAATTACATATAAACATAAATAGTTAGTAATATTCTTGAAAGTGGGGATGTGGTTTAACCTTTAATTTTTGATGAATCATATAAGATACAAACTTCAATTTTTCAGGATTTTGTTCTGCCAAGTGCTCCGCAATTGTTGATTCTGGAACCTCTTTGTTGGCTGGTCCAACGGTATGAAAAGGACTTTTTTTACTAAGTTGTTTGAATAAATAATTATATCATTGATCTATTTCTGATCAATGCATCAGTCTCTGCATATATAAATCAACCTCTGGTCACTGGTGTGCAATAAGATGTGAAACTAATTCAAGTCTAAAAGTTGTATATTTTAGGGTGTCATTGCTCAAATCAACCACGCAATTGGAGCAGTTGGTCTTGTGAGCCAAGATTGCAAGGCAGTGGTTGCTCAATATGGAAAAACCATATTAGATAAGCTGATAAATAAGGTATTATTATTAGTTTGTATTTCTTGAGACTTACAAATGCTACATTCATGCAATCCATCCATACATTTTTAACTAACTTCCAAATTATCTATTTCATAGGCTTTGTCACAGCAGATTTGCTCTCAAATTGGTTTGTGTGCTTTTGATGGTACTAAAGGTGTAAGGTATGATTTGATCAAACTATAATAGTGCTCTGATGAATGTACTTGGATGATCAATTGTGTTGAATTAAAGGAAAATAGTAACAAATTCTCCTATAACTTTTAGTAAGGGAATCCAGAGTGTGGTTGATAAAAACATAGGAAAGACATCTTATAGTTGGAATGATGCTGGATGCACGGCTTGTGAGATGGCTGTGGTATGGATGAAAAATCGTCTACGATTAAATGAGACAGAAGATCAAATCTTAGAATATGCCAATTCGGTAAACCATTTTTCATAATGAAGTTTGTAGAAAACATAATCAGTGTCCTTTTTAAGAATCTCATATACTGTAATCTCCATTGCATTTACAGCTCTGTGACATGCTTCCCAGTCCAAATGGAGAATCAACTGTTGAATGCAGTACTTTATCAAAGATGCCTAATGTTTCGTTCACCATAGGGGGAAAAGTGTTTGAGCTTTCCCCGGAACAGGTATAATCACTTCCGAAGATAGCATGCTGCATCTATCTTAGAAATTTATTATTAAGAAAGTGGATACCATGTTAAGAAAGTGGTTTTTTAAGTCTAACTCAATTTCACAAAACCAGTTTGTAATTACTTATATACTTTGGTTTTATATCTAGTCGATGTGAGACTTACAACATTTATGTTATGCTTTTATTTCTATTCGTGTGTGTTTTTATGACTATCTTAACTTTGAAGTATTAGAAGTTACTTATTTAGCACAATTTTGATGATGAAAAGTTGTTACATGAATCAGTATATTCTTAAAGTGGGAAAAGGAGCCACAGCACAATGCATCAGCGGATTTATAGCATTAGACATTGCTCCTCCTCGTGGACCTTTATGGTATGCATCTTTCAACATGCTATAGCCTCTTGTGAGATGTGATGTACCAATGTTCCTTAAAAGTTTAGAAATATTAGGCCTATATTCACCGTATGAATGTTGCTTCTAAAATACAGGATTTTGGGAGACATTTTCATGGGTCGCTATCATACAGTGTTCGATTATGGCAATATGAAAGTTGGATTTGCTGAATCAGCATAAGACTGTTATATGTATTTTAAATTATTTCCTTGGTTGGGAAGAAACTGTTGTGTCTTATCCTCACAATATTACAAACTCTAATCTTATGATACATGTTCATAAATACGCTTACTATTGCCATACATTATGTGATCAACCCTTTTGAAAATTTAACTTTACCAGGGTTTAAAAGTTATATCTAACGTCTGAATTACTTAGAGAAACATGAAAACAGATTTTGAATTAAAAATGATGTTAAAATTTTTATGTGATTAGTTTACGTCTTATTATTACTATATTTGAATAAGAAATAGATTTTAAGTTATTGATTTTGTTTTTAGTTGATATAGGATTTTTTAACATATATATATATATATCTTTGATAAAAACTTCCAATAGTAGAGAAAGGCAATATGATACATTGATATTCATTGTAATAATTGGAGTTTACTTTGAAGGAATTTGAGGATTTTGTTTTTGTTTAGGTTAGGGTGTTTTTTTAATAAGCGCACTTGGGTTGGCACCACCATACAGCATAGATACCATAACGGAACTTGAAAGCAAAAATGAAATGAAGCTTCATTCCTTTTTGTATTCTATTCTTCTACTACACACTTTTAACTCCTGCCTCCACCTTCTTCATCATTCCACCACACCTCTTTTTTCACTTTTTTCAATCTCACAAACAAAGCAACAATGCTCAAACTTCAAATCACAACAATCTCATTATCTACATTTTTTTTTTAATTTTTATCATATTTTAATTTTCTTTCCTGGTTAGGATGATGTAATGAGATACCAGTAGAGAACAATTTAGTGTGTTTTTTTTTTCTATTAAAAATGTCTACTTAAATTGATTGAATATGCTGCGTAAGTTCATTGTCAATTTTCTCTCTCTATAAATTCACATCTTACTAATAAAAAAAATAAATTTGATATATTTATTTTTTATTTTGAGAAGAGTTTTGTCTTCTGCTTGATATTTGGTAGTATTGGAATATTTTTAAAAAGTAAAACTTTATCATATTCCAATAGATGAGAAAAAAAATATATCTTTTGGATACATGGAAAATGTTAATTTGTAAAGAAGTAGGAATAAACTTTTCTCATTTTAACAAGGAGAGTTCACCTAAACTTATTCTGTATCAAAACAAGATGTTGGAGTAAAACTTTTCTGTAATGGTGCATTGAAAACATGATAATTCTTCTAGAAGTTGAATAGCAATCAAACAACATTTTAGAACAAAAAATCATTGATGTTTTATTAATAAAAATATATCCTCAAGAAAATAAATATTATTGATCTCAACAAACATGCCAAATAACTATTGTGTAATAAAAATAGATTGTTGCATCTACTTGAAAGCTTGTGAGATAACAATGATTTGCAAATCTTCATATTGAGTTTAATTAAAATAGAAAATGTAAAGGACAAAAATGAGCGTAAAATAAACCTACAAACATTTACTTATTATATCCATTTTTTTATTACTCATAGTTATTGCTTTTATTTATATCATTTCAAGAATATCTCTTAATTATGGAACTTACAAAAATTTTAACTTCACGATCAATTCCTTAATTACGAAATTATAATATTGTTCTAATGAATTTAGTCAACAAGCAATGCTAAATTTACAGCATTTGTGTACTACAAGAAATATAATTAACTAGTTAATTGTCATTTATGAACAATTATCATGTATTAATATGTCCAGGATATCATTTTCTATCATAATAAAATTGTGATCTCTTTATGAAACATATCTAAGCGTCAGAGTGTCTTCTACAGGTCAACAACCCAGAGTAGATTGATTGAAGATCAAAATAACGCATAGCAAGGAAGGACGACCGACTCTCGAACAAATTCAACCGAAACATTTTGGTGCTCACCGTGGGACCGAGCGGCATTCCCATGAAACCACGAGGAACCAGACGCGCCCTCGGTCTCGACATTGCTACTTCGAATCAATACCAGGTTTTGCAACAGGAGCAAAATAAATTATTATAATTTATAAATTATAATTTTTATTTTGTTTAACTCATATTTGTGTAAGTAAAAATATCCTCCACAAAGGTTCACTCTTAGTTCAACCTTCTCAGGTTCTCATATTTTTTTTTTTAATAAAAATATCCAACACATAAAGGTTCAGACCAATGTTCAACCTTATTAGTTATAATACATGTTCAACCTTTTCAGGTTCTAATGTTATCTCATTATAAAAATAAATATTTTATCTAACTCATTTTTTGTGAATAAAAATATAACGTGGAGGAAAGTTCAAACCAACGTTCAACCTTATCATGTTCTAACATTATCTTATTATAAAATTAAATATTTTATTTAACTCATATTTTTGTGAGTAAAAATATTACGTACTGGAAGGTTCAGACCAATGTTAACGTTATCAGGTTCTAACGTTATCTCATTATAAAAATAAACATTTTATTTAAATCATATTTTTGTGAGTAAAAATATTACGTGTAGGAAGGTTCAGACAACGTTCAACCTTATCAAGTTTTAATGTCATCTTATTGTAAAAATAAAATGTTGAATATTTTATTTAACGCATGTTTGTGAGTAAACATATCTTGCACAATAAAAAGGTTAAGACAAATGTTCAACCTTATCAAGTTCTAATACTATATCATTATAAAAATAAATATTTTATTTAACTCATTTTTGTGAGTAAAAATTTCATGTGCAGGGAGGTTTAGACCAACGTTTAACCTTATCAGGTTCTAATGTCATCTTATTGTAAAAATAAAATGTTGAATATTATATTTAACACATATTTTTGTGAGTGAAATATCTTGCACATGAAATTGCATGAAAAAGTTCAAAAAAGAACTTCATATCCCTCCGATCAATCAAAGCAGGAAGTTATAAAAAAATAACTCCTACCTCAAGCCGCTCAGGGAAAGACAGAAAAAATGGCTTCAGAAATCTCCGCTCAACGCAGGAAGTCAGAAAAATGACTCCTGCCTGAAGCCGCTCGGGAGAAGTCAGAAAAATGGCTTCAGAAATCCCTGCTCAATGCAGGAAATCAGAAAAATGACTTCCGCCTCAAGCCGCTCGGGGGGAAGTCAGAAAAATGGCTTCAGAAATCCCCGCTCAACGCAAGAAGTTAGAAAAATGACTTCTGTCTCAAGCCGCTTGGGGGGAAGTCAGAAAAATGGCTTCAGAAATCCCCGTTCAATGCAGGAAGTCAGAAAAATGACTCCTGCCTCAAGCCGCTCGGGGGAAAGTCAGAAAAATGGCTTCAAAAATCCTTGCTCAACGCAGGAAGTTAGAAATATAACTCTTGCTTCAAGCCGCTCGGGGGAAGTCCGAAGAAGGGCTTCAGAAATTCCCGTCCAACGCAAGTTAGAAAATAACTCCTGCCTCAAGCCTCTCGGGGGAAGTCCAGAAAAGGCTTCAGAAATCTTCGTTCAATGCAGGAAGTTAGAAAAATAACTCCTGCCTCAAGCCACTCGGGGGAAGTCCGAAAATGGGCTTCAAAAAAATCCCCGCTCAACGTAGGAAGTTAGAAAAATAACTTTTGCCTTAAGCCGTTCGGGAGAAGTCCAAGAAAGGACTTCAGAAATCCTCGCTCAATGCAGAAAGTTCGAAAAAGAACTCTTATCAGTCGACTACTCAATAGATTCAGCTTTGTTAGGTTCCAATGCCTTTTCATTATAAAAATAAATTATAAAATATTGAAGCGTTTATTTTATTTTATTTAAAAGCATATTTTTTGGAGTGAAAATCTCTTGCACATGAAAAAGTTTCAAAGAGAACTCTTAGCATTTTCTATTCAGTATAAGGAACAAATCCAAATAAATAAGTTTATAATATTGATAATTTTTGTGTCACTCATCTATTTATAAGATTAGAGTCTTGAATGAATAAAATTATAATATTTTTCTCTCTCTTAAAACATTTTTTCTTTATTCTCATTTACAATATAATAAAAAAAATGTTAACTAATAATATTAAAACACAAAATAATATATAATTAAATTAAACTAGGTGGGTTGACGAGCAAACCCGACTCACCATAGTTTAATCTGGTGAGCCAGGTTGAAAATTGATCTGTATAAAAATTTTCATTTTTTTCAAACCCAACTCAGTCTAAATCTGTGGTGGACCAGATTGACCCACTAGTTCTAACCCATTTTGACAATATTTTTTAAGACTGAAGGTAATAGGAAAACATCAAAAAATATGTCAGTTTGGATAAAACAATAATTTTCTCTTTTCTCTTTTAATGTTACCACAATTACAAAAGAGTTTTTAGCATTTATGAAGGGTTTTTAACATTACTAAAGATAATTAATGAAAACTAAGTACATAAAGGTGATTCACTTTTATGTAAAGGGTATATAAGCTTTCTATTATCACTAAAGTTATTATATATTTCTTATCATTTACATGAGCATCCAAATATTTGCAAGTGTCCACTCTTTTGTGATTTATTATACCATACCTAACAAGAACATTTCAATCTTAAAAACAAAGTGTATCTCGACAAACAAAAGAAAGATAATACCATATATTGGAAGACAAATCGATTTTCTAAAAAAATAATAAAAAAGGAATAAAACATTATATTTTCATTCTCAAGTAGTTTTCAAACTTCTTCAAATATGATACATGTGGTGTGTGATACACTTATGATATTATACATATCACTAAATGACTTTTGACTTTTTGAGAGGTTAGATCCAACTTTTTTTTTTCATTTATTTAACTTTAGTTAAATGAAATATTTCTCAAGTCCTTGATATAATATACTTATTAAATAATCATAGTAATTAATTTAATGTATTTTATTGAATTTTAAAAACAAGATTGCTTATACAACAATTTTACCTTCACTGCTAGAAACTGCTAAAATTCTTTTTTCATTATTTTATTAATAAAAATACATTCATAATAGGGACAAAGAAATCAAGATTTAATACTTTATAAAAGTTATAAAATATCTTATAAAGGAAATTTCAAAGTTTTTCCAAACCATGTCTTATCTTACGAATTAGAAAGAACATAATTTTAAATTCAAGATACTTAATTAGCTACGTTTCTTTTGCAATAGTTACTATTTTAAGTCAAGAAAATAATACTCACTTTTACTTCTAATTTGTATATTTTTAATAAATAAAACAATACAAATTAGCAACAACAAAATAAATCATTCAAGTACACGTACATGTTTAAATTAAAAATATTTAATATATTTTTAGCTAATTTCAAAATAACTTATATGCAGTAAATATAGAAACTAGAAAGAAGTAAATATTTAACTAGTATCAACTTCCAACTTAAATATAAGTAAAATTACTTAATGGTTTCGTTTACATGATTAAAAAAAAGAATAATTTTCAAATTATTCTCAGTTAGATATTATTATTATTATCAGAAACGATATTTATATTTTAATATGTTTAATTGATGAAAAGAGGTAAGGTGCGTTGTTGCACCAAACACATGGGGACGTAGGTGTGTCTCCAAATATAAAACGTGCCGTTTTAAACTCACACGTGTTCCCTACGTGTCCGTAATGGGCCCACTTTTGTTCTGTATCCCGTAACGTAACTAGTAACAACGCGGCCGAAACAAAACCCTTTTCATCCATACAAACCGAAAGGAAAGATAACGGAGAAAAGAGGGCCACGTGACTTGCGTGTGATCCAATCCAACGATCTTTCCACACTCACTCTCACCACCACCACCTTCCAACTCACCTCTTTAATTCATTCATTCAATTATTTTATCCATAAATCCAAACATTTTATATTCAATTATAATTGATAAAATGAAAAACCAAATAATTAATTTTCATCTATTAAAAATAAAGTTTATTTCATAAAAATTTAATCAATTCACTATCTATTTTTTCCCTATATTAAAAAATAATGATTTAATTAAGTTTTAAGTTTTTAAATAATTTTAATTAGCTTCTATTAAATTTTTTAAATATTGAGCGGAGTAATTTTTTATATTATTTATTTGTATGTACGTGGTTTTCACATATTAAAAAAGTACCAAATTATAAAGATATAAAATAGCACATTATTTTTATTATTTATACCGAGAGAAAGATGAGATAATAAATGATTGTTATCTTCATCTACATCAACGGTGCTAAGTAAGAAAGTCATTGAAGATATAACAATTTCAATGTAAACATATTTTGATTGAATGAAAACAATATCATTTTTCACTCACCACAATATTCTTTTATATTAATTCCAAAACATCATATTTTTTAACATTAAGATAACCAAACAATATATAAGGCATGCTTCTTTCTATTAAGGACTCAATCAATTTAAAAAGTATATGTTAAAAGTTTTACTCGTAGATTAAAAATAAAGCTAAATTATAATATATAAATAGATGTAAATTTTATTTTATAAATCAGTTTTTTAAAGTTGAGTTAAATTTAAAATTTATTTTCTACTACGATATCAGAGTTAATAATTAAATAAATTATTTCTCCTTTTTATAATAAAGACTGAAAAGTTAATTATGAAAAAAAAAGAAGTGAAATGTCCTTTAAGGTATTAAATAGTGAATTTGAGAAGGTGCAGTGTTGGAAGTAATTGAGAGAAATATAGTTTGGAAGTTAGTTATTAGGTAAGTGTAGAGGATTTAATTGGCTTGATGCTTTTGCTTGCTGCCTAAATAAGTAACACATAAATCCAAACTTCTCACTCCTAACTTCTATTTCAACCTCTAAGCACTTTTTAAGTACTTTCTTCTATCTCACACCACCCAAACAACTCACCAAACCAAACCCCCCTAACTTTAATAACACCATCATGCTTAATTCAATTTCCATATTAATGTCTCTATGTATTTTATGAATTTCCTCAATGTAATGTCAATCCCACACCCACCTTCCAATCATTTTTTTCTTCTTCATTCAACTCACTTTTTTACTATAATTCATTAGTAAAGCCAAATCAGATACATTAATCCAATTGGAAAGGGAAAAAAATGAACGTACTTCATTTTGCAATGTGTCACTATGAAATTATGATGATTGCTTTGGTAATAAGTAGAAACCTCCCATTGGAAGGGTTGTTTCTGCATTAACCAATCCATCTTCTAGAAGTAAGCGTGGAGTAAAGTAGCAGTTGGTACTTTCGGATTTAATTTTCACAAAGTTTTTCAACAACTTATTAAAGTACGTTGCACTTTTTCATCAAAAATTATAATGCCAAATGATTGAAAAGTAAATATTAGAAAAAAAAAAAATCTATCAGAAATGGTGTTAGTATCACAGTATGTTGGCCAATCCAAACTCTTCTAGTACTACTCAGCTTTCAATGAGTTTCATTCAACCCTTTGGTTTTTCAAAGCTGCAAAATATCAATTGAAATGGACTTTTTCAGGACAATGTTTGTGAAGCTTCTTAATTATAGATTTCCAATTAGGAATATAAAAACAAAACATTTATATATAGTCAGAGATCAGATCGGGTTATTCCTACAGTCAAAAAATCACCTACTGCTGCTAACTCATCTATAATTAATTCATTTCTGGGTTTATGAAAATGAAAATATAAAACATAGGATAAGGTTAATAAACCAGCAACTTGTTTGAAAGATGAATCTATCTATCTGCAATTTGACTTGTAACAAAACTTACAAACCAGATTGGTGGTTGAACCCACCCCCTAAAACCTTCCATGTTCACTTTTTCAAAGTGTAGCTAAGTATTATACAAAAAACAATGAATCCCCTGTTATCTACCTAACCCAAACTCTTACTTCCCTTACACCAAAATTCAGACCAACACACTCAAAAACACTTTCATTCTTTCTTCTCCTCACCACCCAAAGTAGGCCACGTCTATGCACTCCCGTTGAAGGGATACTCACCTTTACAAGGGACAAAGATAAAAGCATTCAACCTCAACCAATCAAATCATAACATATGCTACATCTATAGATAAAATTAAATAAAAAATTAAACTTTTATCTTATCTCAAATTTATAATTTTATAATGTCTGTTTTACATATAAAGCACAATAAATAGCTTTTAGTTAATTGACCTTGAAAAAAAATGCAGTAAAGTTTTTATTAGGTAAAAATATGCAGTAATTTTTTTTGCTGTCAACTGTGTGTCTTAACTTATTAGGTAAAACTGTTATTTATTCGCAGAATTTCCTTACAAGATATAGATGAAGTATAGGTTTTGTTTTCAACGTTTATACCAACACTAAATAAAGTAGTAAAATAAAGCCTTTAACTCAAACCAAAAGTGTGTCCTTGTTTATTATATAAATGCCGCAATTGCAAACCCAAGACTCTGCACACTCTAAGACAGAGCCTAACAAACAGCATGGAGTGGACTAGAGGCTTCATCATAGGACGTGGCTCATCAGCCACCGTCTACACTGCCACCTCCGCCCACTCCTCCACCGTTGCCGCTGTCAAGACTGCAGAGTTATCCCCGTCAAACTTAGAAAAGTTGCAGAGAGAACAGAGGATTCTGTCTTCTCTGTTTTCTCCCCACGTAGTTGCCTACAAAGGTTGTAACACTACAGAGGAAAACAACACCCTGTGGTTCAACCTCTTCATGGAGTACATGCCCTTTGGAACTCTCTCTCAGGAAATTCGCCGGCATGGTGGTCGGCTCAGCGAGCCGACCATCGTGAACTACGTTCGACAACTCCTGCAGGGGCTGGAGTACTTGCACAATAAGGGTGTTGTGCATTGTGATATTAAAGGTAGCAACATTTTGATTGGGGAAGATGGGGCCAAGATTGGGGATTTTGGGTGTGCTAAATTGTGGAATGAGTCTCCGGTGGCGGCGATCGGCGGCACGCCAATGTTCATGGCCCCAGAGGTGGCGCGTGGGGAGGAGCAAGGGTACCCTGCTGATGTATGGGCGCTTGGGTGCACTGTGGTTGAAATGGCCACTGGGTTTGCGCCGTGGCCTAATTTAGAAGACCCTGTCACTGTGTTGTACCGCGTTGCATATTCCAATGAAGTTCCTGAGATTCCAAGTTTTCTGTCTGAAGAAGCAAAGGATTTCTTGGGGAAGTGTTTCAGGAGGAATCCTAAAGAGAGGTGGGACTGTAGTCAGCTTCTGAAGCATCCGTTTGTTGGGGAATTGAGTTCCAACGACAAGGAAATTCAGCAATCTAATTCATGTTCTCCAACAAGTATTCTTGAGCAGAGCTTTTGGAATTCTGTGGAAGAGGCAGAGTGTGCCTCTGACCCTGGCAATGTGATTCAAATTAAAAGCTCTGATGAGTCTCCCAAGGGTAGGATCAGAAGGCTAGCTTTGTGTTCGCGGGATCCAATTTGGGAATTGAATGATGAAAATTGGATCACAACGAGGGGCAGTGAAGCAGGGGCTTCAAGTTGTGAAGGGTTGGATTTGGATGTTGTTAATATTAGAATTAGTGATTATTTTTGTGATGATTATTATAAATGTAGTGATGTTAGTGTTGAAGTTGGTAGTTTCAATTTTGAGGGAGGCGTTGATGAGATGGTTAACCCTTCAACATATGAGTTTTCATAATTGAACAATTGGAGAACTTTTTTTATTTTCCCAATCAGTATGGAGAACATCAGATGTCAGTGTTGCAGTTAATATCCAATGACCTTTCTCGGCCACGGGCCTAACTTGATTAATGTTTTGTGGGCACGTTTCACATTTGGTTTGATTGGCAAAGCCATTTTCAAAAATTGAACTTGTTTAATTTGGTGAAATAGTAGAACTAAAAAAAAATGAAAATGAATAAATAAATGAAGAGAAAGAGAAGATGCAAGCAGGGGAGGCCCCAGGTGGTGGTTCTGTGTTTAAACTCTGAACCTGTCTATGATGTTTATTTGTGTTGGTTGAATGAGTGTAATGGAAAGGAAGCATGGGGAACCAAAGTTAGTGATTGGTGGCGATGGCATCTGTTTTGCCAACTATTTATCTGTCAATGGTATTTGGTAGGTCCAGAAATAAAAATCCATTTACTTACAAGGTTAAACTACTGATCAAACTCCTCTACCATACCCAACCTATATAATAAAACAGGTCGTAGTTTTAAAAGCAAAACGAATATGCAACAAATATTACGTTAGGTGGGTGAGGGTTAATGTCAAAGCGGGTACATCATGATAAATACCAATTCATCAAATGCTAATAGCACGCATAACTAGTTGAAATAGTTTTGGAGTCTCGAAATTTGGTCAATGCCCTGTAGGTTGATTTATCTTGTACGAGCGAATATTCAGATCAAAATATAAACTAAAGTTTTAATCCTTTTATGGTTGGAGAATAGGTCCCTCCCTAAATTAGTAGCAGAGTAAATTTTGGTCAATCTAGGGAGTGGCTGGGTTCAAAATTCCAATTCATTAGTTTATTACCAAAAAGTTGCACTGTTGTCAAAGCCCCATTCAAAAAGGATAAACTCTAATCCCATACATTATTGAGATGCCCTTCTGAAGCATCTATACTACTTAGGCCTCAAGAGTTTAGAATCATGATTTGTCTTTGCAGTTTGCTCTTTTAAGCCCATCCGCACAAATCAGCTCCAGCTTAATTGTTTTCTGAATTCGCTTTAGCATCCTCCAATATGGTTTATTTGATATGGATATGGGAATTGTAGGTCTAGGTGCCTGGTATGGGTAGGTTCTTCAAAGGTTACGCAACACAAAAAGTACAACAAAAGAGGACCAATTTGAACCGCTAGTAGAAAGGGATGGGGGAAGGCCATGTAGAATATGATTTAAGTATTGTCGAACAATGTAGGTTTCTGTCCATAAAAATTACTTACCCTGCATAACAGTAAATGCTTTATTAATAAAAGGCTATGCTGAAGTCTGGTATCTTATATATAGTTTACATTTACAAAATCTTATATTTTGAAAGGTTAGGTGATATGTTTAAACTTAAGCAACACGCCAATTACTTACCCTGCACAACAGTGAAAGAACCAAGAGAAGAAAAAAACATTGGAGATTTATTTTTCAGTTAAGTTTTTACAGAGAAGGATAACTTTATAATATTTATATTTTTATACACATTAAGCCTGGGTGTTAATAACAGCAAACATTTCATAGTATATTTTTTACACTATTAGCCATCCTACTTTCTTGTCCACATATACTGCAGATATGGCCTAATAGCATTGGTATATATATAAGGTGTTTTAAGTATAATGAATAGGCATAACACCCCTCTCCTCTATCTATTGTGACCTATTTATCTAATGCAAACAAGCAGCACTCAGGGAGAAACAAGTGAATCAAAGAAGAAAATTGTTTTAGCATATTTGAAACTTCACGTGGTCTTTTTGTTAACAGCATGGGAAGAACTGTGGTCAATAACCTGCAACTGACTGCGAAGATTTTGATTGTCCGCCAAGAGGCGGTCATATTCCATAAGAAACCCCTCAGATTGCTTTCTAAGAGCCTCCACCTCAGCTTCCATGGCCTTAGCCTTCCTTGCTTTTACTTCACACTCAGATTCCAGCCTCTCAATTTGGGGCTTCAATGTCGAAATTTCTTCCACCAAAGCCTTGTGCTCGGTTGCACTCACACTTTTACCGTCCTCAAAACTTCGACTCTGTTTCTTAGCAGCTTCCATGGCCTTCCTCAGTAACCGAAGCTCTCTGATGTAGTGGTGCAATCTGTCGATTATCAGAGCCAAGAACAGCACAAACCCTGCCCACATCACCATATATGTCAAAAATCAATTTCCACCCCTATTACATAAAACATAATGATTTCAGAAACCAAACTCAACTTACAGAAAACATTTAATTGCCATTGGCTTCAGTTAGTTTTAGATGAAAAAAATTCCTTAAAATGAACGACTTTATGGCGATAAAAGTTGACTTTTGTAAACTTTTATAACAAAAAATAAAATAAACTATGTTGCAGTATTATGTATAGTTTATTAATGTTTGCAATAACTGCTTTAGAAGTCATACTTAGATGATATAAAAGTTATTTTTCTTATACCAATTATCTTGAAACTTATTTCAAAAATAACTACACATACATGATAATTAAACTAAAAAAATGAGTATAAACTTAATCACAATTTTTGTAACCCTATTAGCATAGATTACTCATCCCGAAGACAGACACAGATATCATTTGAAACCTCGAGAGCGTACAACGTGGATATGTTCCCTTAGAAAGAGTTTATTCCATACCCAAGGATTCAAACCCTTACCACTTTATCAGAAACATGAGCTTAATGTCAGTTTGATTTGAAAAAATACATCATCTTAATCTAAATCATATTTGTTTGACTTTTATACTACAAAGTCAAAGGACTCACTATAAATAACAGTTTAGTTTGTTATTGGATGTGAGTGAAGAAAACACATACATAATTTTTTTTTTACCTCTATTTATTTATGTTTACTAATAATAGAAGAAAAAGGACCATTTCCCAAAACATATACAGCTTAACCGAATTTTTATTCTTTTTATTCTATTTTACTAAGAAACAAGTAAAGAATCATAAGTTGTAATATCACAAAGGTAAATCACAGTCACCATGAATTCGTTTTCCAGATATATAATTCTGAAGCACTGCACGCACAAGACAAACGAAATTTAAGAGAAACGAAATTAGTTTACCCATAAGAGAAGCTTCGAGCGTGTGCTTAGAGATGAGGACTTGGTCGGTGGGGTTAACAACGGGAGCATCGAGGCTCCGACGCTGGATCTTGGCGATGCTGTAGAGCGAGGAAGCGAGGACCACGAGCAGCGTGGCGGCGACGGTCTTAACGACGACGGGGCCGCGGCCGCGCTTGACCCGATCCAATGTGACGATGACTAGCTTCCTAGCCGGAGTTTTGAAGAGGAATGAAAGAATGACGAACATTTGGGCGAAAATGACGGCGTAGAGAAGCTGCAACATGCTGTTATCTTGGGTGATTGGTGCGGTGGATCGATTAGGATGAAAAGGGAATGCAAACCCTAGAATGGAGTGAGGGGTATTAAGGGGCTTGAATTGAGCGCGTGGGGTGAGTGTGGAAGAGCGTGTAGATCACACAACTCGGAGGAGTCGACATAATGGCGGTAGAGATGGGTGTGGGTATGGGAATGAGAAAGGGTATGGTCGTCATTTCACTCTTTCCCTCCCTTTTCTCACTTTATTGCCTAACGGTCAACACACATCTTCCCACCTTCCTCTTTTCTTTCTTATTCCACAATCTTTAATTCTCATCTCTTCAATTCAAGGATTCATTCATTTTTGTTTCCAAATGCTATACATCAAACGTAAGAAACATATATTGAAAAACAAATAATCCTACACTCCTCTAAACATCATGTAAAGTGATGACTGTATTACGCACATCAAATTGCATGTATTATACCAATATTTTAGATTTCTACTTGTGAAAAAATATTGACTAAAAGTTATCTGTCAAATTTCATTACAAATATTAGTTATAATAAAAGTTATAAATGTTTCATATTAACAATTTCGTTACCAAAATGTGAATGAAATGTACTTTTAAACATCATCGAATTATAATATGGTGTGACCTTAAATAATTTAAAGTTAAAATAATATTAGACACTTATAAATAGATTCTCTTTGATTTGTAATACACTTTTGCATTATTGTAATCCACATATTGACGATACATACCTTTGAGAGAGGGTTGAAGTCTTATGGAAGGGCAGACATATCTGGATAGGCTCACTTATGATCCGGTCATCTGGTATCCATACATTTTGCACAGACGTACTTGTCCATTCTTGGTCATATGTATGTTTTCAGGATGGATTTGACTAGGCGACATGATTCACCGACATCTGCCTGAACGCGTGTTGCGTCAGTTCGGTTTTCAATAGATCATACCACGTTAGCCTGAGAGTCTTCTGATGCCAGACATTTCATACGATTGATCTAAATTGGTTGAGGTATGTAGAGCATGCCATTACTGGTGCTGTTGAAGCTGAGGACCCCTCTGCGTGTGTTGATGGATACCTAGCGTGGTTTAGACGGGTGTCCTACTCGTACATCACTCCAGCTGACGATGATGACTGATCCAGTCTTGCACCGCGCATGAGGTGACACCTTTCGGATGACATCCTAGTACCCCCAGTTCGTCGTAGACGGTCGCCTAAATCTGGATTGTTGGTATGTAATGAAACTAAGTGTGAATTGTTTATTATATCAATTATTGTTTACATGGTTAATTTATTTATTTTGTTATATTCATTTCAGGGTGATATGAGGCGTGTGATCAGGATGTTGCAGGGCATGTTAACCTGTCAACATGTCACAGAGAATGTTGTAGTCTATCAACGTACTACTGAGACATTACAGGTTGCTCGTAGATCCGTTGAGGAGTATGAGGCTAGTACTAGTAGAGGTGCTTGTCATGTGTGTGGACGAGCATCATTTTCTTGAAGAGACATATTTATATATGTTTATTTTTTAATGTTTCTTTATGTGATGTTTACTTATACTTTGAGTATTTAAAATGCATATTTTTGTATGGTTTCCATAGTTGGACTATTTCTAATTTTTTGAGCGCGTTAATATGAATCGCCTTTGTTGAATAAAATTATATAACGAGACACAATTCAAATAATTCATCAATTAATTGAAAACAATGAATTAATACAAAAATATTTACAATTGAAAAAATAAATTACTACATAACAAACTTTATTTTAGTCTTCTCCAAGATCTACATAAGTTTTATTAACTCCTCCCATTAATTCCATAAATGATTTCATCCTATGTGTATAAAATGATGACCATGCTCGCGCTTGTGGGTAACAATGGTTTGAGGAAAAGATGTCCACCATGGGTAACAGACAACCATCTTGTAATTGAACCTGGAAACTTAATATTAGTAAATGAATCATAATGGGTAATGATTATGGTGTAATAAAAATGGAAGTTTACTTGTACGAAATGACATCCATTAACAAATCCAATGCATAAGATCCGATGTTGTCTAATATTAGTAGACGGTGGAGTGCGTAGTGGGAATATGGTAAAACTCTGAACATAGGACAAACATACTAAGATGACATTGTATCTATTTGCAATGGCATAAGCAATGTTCGGTATGGTCATCCACTTCTTAGCATTAACCTGTAATGGTTGAAGTTAAGTATTTATGAAAACAAATACAAAATAACAATTAGGTAATGTTTATGAGGTTCTTAAACAATACATGTGATCGATCGTGGACAATTAATGACTGACGTAGTTCTTTCAATCGATCGTAGCTTCCTACTAAATTTGCGTATTCATCACGCCACTGAGTTAGTTCTTCATAAAGGTTGTGTCGGATAATGGGTCATGCCTCTTCACCTAGACCCAACAAAGCAACAATGCATCGATAATCGCAATGACCATCGGCAACAACATCAACAACATCGACAATGTATGGATGACAAATCAGATGAAATTGATTTAACATCAGTATAGGCCTTCGCGCAAATTCTTTCGGCTTCGATTTGACTTGTGATTTTCGTGAAGAAGAAGGCTTTGTCCTGGAATGAAAAGTGTCAACGTGCTCAAAATATGATGGGTCACGTTTCGTAGACCTCTCGTGTCGTGCAACTTTAGTCTTCTGTGCACCTTTTGTCTTCACTTTATGCGACAGAGCAACCATAGATGTCATCTCTGGGCAAGCAATTTCTAGCATCTTCTGCTTTATGTTAACTTTTTCACAAATGTCAACATTTTTGAATCGTTCTTGTACCAGTTGAACTTCACGATCAAGGCTAAACTTTGGAAGCGATTCAGTAGACACAATACTTGAAATGCTTAAACGGGTCTAGATAACATGTATTTCACTAAGAGGAATCATTCCAGGATCATATCGTGCTAATACACAAGCACATGGTAGACCATACATTGAGCTCAAAATGCATCCACAACAAGCACTGTCTAAACCTATTTTATTCACTCGCTCAACTTTATCAGCAATAAGTCCTAGAGCGTATTGTGAAACACGTCCAACAAGTCTTCTATATCTCAGTCCTTTATAAGTATCACTCATTACGTTACGACTTTTTTCAAAGGACGTTCTGATCTTATTATGTTGTAGGACAATGACGTTATGCATAGCATCCCAACACGAGCATAGGTCTCCCATACTAGACCCCAATAATCTCTTCAGGTTCCAGTGCGGAGACTCAACCCTGTCACAAAACACATTAATACTATGACGACAAATATGAAATACATAAGTAAAAAAATTAACAATAACAATTACTTGTTTGTTGTAGTGTTGTCTATATGCATGACTTTGTTCGTCCACACCTTGACGAAGTGTGCCTTCACAAAAAACAAATAAAATATTAAGAAAAACTTTTAAAATTAAAATCAAACTAAAGAGAAGTTGTTTAAGCTTAAAATCCAATTTCCAAAATAAAAATATACATGATTTCTAGTTACGCTTTTGGGATTCTGTTGCGATGGTTCTAAAGGAGCTTTGGTTTATGAGTTTATGTGCAATAGATCACTTGAAAAACTTATCTGTCATGAAAATGCTCTAATCACGCATCGGACTATCAAATCTGGTATGATATTGGTGTTGCTAAAGAACTAAAATACTTGCATAAAGGCTGCAATACTAGAATTTTACACTTTTACATCAAACCTCATAACATTCTGCTGGATGAGAATTTCAATCTCAAGATTTCATATTTTGGTTTACTAAAAATTTGCCCTAATAAAAGAAAGTATGGTGTCCATAACTAAAACTACCATTCTGTCAAATATTTGGTGCTAAAGGAACAACAAGCTATATTGCTCCGTGGAGAAGATGCATAAATAAAAGTACCATTCAACTTATAACTAATAAATCAATCATACAGATGATAATCCATAAATAACATATTAAATAATAAATCATACACATAATACATATAATACAAAACACGAATAATATGTTCGAGGACCACAGCACAAATGCACTTGGAAGTGCAAATCTCAAAACTGCAACACGAAGTGCGGTTAAGTGTGTTCTGGGACTAACCTGTTGTGCTCTATCTTCTTCCTGTCACGCTCTATCTTCTTCCACTTCAATGTAGCACCACCACCAAAGATCACCACCACATATCAGCAACACCAATACACTAGTTATAATCTCTCGGCTCAAACCAATCAAACAGTAAAATAAATTGAAGAAAATGGTAGTGAAGTGAAAAGAAAGGGGGTGAGGGGGTGCATGTTAGGGTTTATAATCAGACAAAAATATTGGGTTGTTGGTAGTTAGAAATATTTGTTAGTGGTTAGGCATTATTAAGTAATCATTAATTAGGTTTTGACTTTATTAAATGAAGGATAGAATGGTAAAATTAGAAGTATAGGAAGAAGGAGGTGAAGTACAAGGAGCAACACTCTTTAATCATTGTCACTATGGAAACATCGCCTTACATATAAAAATTGAAAAACAGATTTAACAGTGTTAATTTTAAAATTTTACAATATTTAAAGATCGATTAAGGCATGTCAGCAAGTTTGTAATCACGACATACGGTTCAATCAACCGAGTTAAGTACCCTTAATTATTTTTGTATGATATAATATATTCTTGAAATATGATATGTTTCATATAAATTTTATTTATTTATTTGTGTTTACTTCTTTTATTTAAACCATTAGAAAACATTTTAATTGTTTAAATTACGAGGAAAATTTCTCTGAAGAACAAAAAATTGAACAAAAGAAACTTTTTTTTTTCAAAAATTGTCAACAAAATAAATTTGAATTTTAAAAATAAAAAATGTCAAACATTTAATTTTATTTACAACTATTTTCAGTGCAAATTTCAATAGAAAATAAATCAATGTCTTCGATGGGCATCTTGGAAAAATCAAGTTATTTATACTCAGCTCTGAAATAATCTCAATTACACGACATATATTTTAAAAAGCAATTCGAAATAAAAATATAAAATTAAAAATGGAAGTTTTAAAACATTAACAAAATACAGACGGACATTCTAGGATTAGAAAAGGAGCTATGGTCGAATATAGAGGGATGAAGCTCTTTTCAATAATAAAAAGAAAAAGTGAATAAAGTTATAACATTGAGCCAAATATTAATATGCAATAATTAAGTTCTTAAATCATGAATTGCGTGGAACAATAATATTATGCAATAGATGAGATATAGATTTACTTTTAATAATTAGTATCGGCTTAAGTAATTGAATTGAAGGTTGATACTAGTGAAATGACACCTAAAATCGAATTAGCGACGGGCTCCTAAGGCAGGGAGTCGTCGATACAGCCTTCGAACCGAGAAAACAAAAACACAGCAATTAACAAAAGGTCAACCAGAATGGTCTCTCAGCAAACTTGCAACATAGTCAGCGTCTTTATATTTGGTATTAAGTTTTCTTGAAAATCTACAGAATAATATTCAACATATTCCACTTAAGATTCAAAATCCCACTATTCAAAAAGTACAGTCAGTTTTTTTGTTGGGCTGAGGAAACTATAGTGGGCCAATAGCCTATATGCCTATGTACAGCTAACCCAGTTACTGTTCGTCACAACATAAATCAGGGAATGTCGAAAAATAAAAATACATGGCATCCTCCTTGTAGGGCGCAAGTCCCTCTTAGCATTTTTCCTATATAAATAAAAAATTTAGTTCTGCAAAATGAATGATCAGAAGCATCAACAATTTTTTTCTGGTCGACATAACAAAACAACCCTGCTTAGGTAACAAACAAAAATCTCAAGTCTGCCTCTGTCAATTTCCCCAGAGCATCAGAAGAACCACCTATAGTCCTGTTAAGAAAGAGGATAAAAAAAAGTCAGCATAGCAAGATATCCAGCATCTTTCAACCCTGTTTATTCATCATACTTACCCTTCAAACACGAGTTCTTTCTTCTCTTGGAGTTTCAAAATTCTCTCCTCGATTGTGTTCTCGATGACAAACCTCACAATTCTGTGCATGAAAAAAAGTCAATTCATTAAGAAAGGACCAGTTTGTATGTTTCTACGCAACTTTTCCATTCATTATTGTCTAATTTGGAAGCACTAGAGAGCAAGAAATAGAACCTTATAGGTTTGTATTGCCCTATTCGGTGAATTCTGTCTTGAGCCTGGCGCTCCACGGCCGGGTTCCACCAAGGGTCCATAAGGAAGACCTGACCATGCCCAAGAAACAAGGTCTCAATTAGCCGACTTAAGCTGAACCATGACAAAAAGAGACCAGAAAAAAAATGCACTAAAACATTAACTCAAGCAGCTCCTATGAACATTGGTTGCAATAAAAATTCCAACAAACGTGAAAGACGTGAATTGAAGCCTTAATCTCTTACAAATTTGAACAGAGATGTAAATTATCAAAGCATATTTATTGACAATTTCAAAATCCCAAACAGAATACAAAAAGATTGACACAAAAAATCCCAAAATAATGATTGCTTACGTGTGAAGCTACCGTCAAATTGAGTGCAACACCCCCAGCCTTCAAGCTCATGAGAAAAATTTTGCAATCTGGATCTTCAGTAAATCTCCGAATGGCAGCATCCCTAGCATTCAATGACATGCTTCCATTCAACTGAACACAAGATACTCCAGACTGCAACAAGCACATAACATTATCATCCCAAAGCAATTCTGGTGTATTATCACATGAACTGACCATTAAATTACCTTGTGTAAAGAGTAGTTTATAAGATCCAAGAACGATGTGAATTGGCTAAAAACAATCCCTTTGGCAGAACCATCCCTTTCGACCATGAATCTTATTTCTTCTCTCTGCAACCATTCAGGTGAAAGTAAAAAACAAGATAGTAAAAAATAGCATAGAATATAAGACATTGAAGAAAACTGATAATAGTACTATTTTCTTCACAACAATGTTATACGCAATCTTTCAGCTTATTATTTGGCCAAATGTTAGTTTCTCAAACATTCCCTTTGCCACTCAAACAATAACAAAATTCTCAATGATGCTAGTACAATAATATTTAAGAAGTCAATCATGTTTACAAACACTATTCTATTCCTACCAAGCAGCTTCATTTGAATTGCCAAGAATGCCCTACATTTCAACCTTTACAGATTGTCAAACTCCATTTAAAAGCATCATTTTACTATTTGCAACCAATCAATTTGGCATGCCTGTATAATCTTCTACCAGTCTAAACCTCAAGCCTTACTAAAGAAAAAGCATTGACCAAAGAAACCAAGAGCTAGCTAAATCAAACTTACAAAAACATGGAAAAGCCAGAAATGATTTATCAAGTAACTACTTGGAAATACATACCAAAGCCTCTATTTTAGTACTCGTCTGAAAGTTCTCAAGGCGAATTCTATTCAAAATGCTCGAGGATCTGAAACCCTTAATTGTTGTTTTAACCTGATCCCCAGCATCCTTGTTGGATGTTAAATCAACTGTAAGTAATTTGGAGCAAGCAGGGCATGATACTTGGCCCAAGGAAGTAGAGTAGTAGTCTATCAAGCATGCACGGCAAAATGAATGCTCACAGGAGGTAACCTGAAACAATAATGACCAAGTACTTCAAACACACTATAATTAGCTAAAAAACTGTTTTAGAAGAGGTATAACTAGGTAGCAAGGGGTGAAAATAAAATTAAATGAAACAACACAATCACAAAACTTGTTTTAAAAAAGTAAAAACTTACAACAAGATCTTCTACTGGCTCGTGGCATATACCACAAATTTGTTCAACGGTAGTAGCATTGTTGGCCATAACTGCACTTCTTGAACCTGAACTTTGAGAATATACCACAAGGTATGGATGATCAACAGCCTGTACATTTAAGCAACAGTAAATGTTTTAGCAAATAGAAGAAATTCCCAGATCTTACGTCAAGACAAGGGCTGGGCTATGCATTATTATTAAAAAAATTAAAATCTGGTACAATCTTTGGAACAAGTTATTTTTGTTTTAAAAGGAAATTATTTCACAACAATACCATGCCAAATTTCTAGCTTGCCATTACGATGAGCATATAGTTTACTAACTGTTGTTATTTTAAAGTAAAATGTTATTAGAGATGACTAGAGACAAGGCCGCTATTTTCAACGTGTTCATGATCATTAAGCATAACTTCTATAACATTAATCCAAACTTGAAAGAAAAAATGGTTCGCAGAAGGAAAGGGCAGAAAAATACATTTTCTTTCCAATAGAACAATTACCAACCTGACGCAGCCGTGTGAGGAGATCAAATATATGAGCATAATTATGCATCAGTGTATTTGCTTCAATGTATCTGTTAAAAGAAAGAATGCCAATGAAATCAGGCTAGGATTAACATCACCATTCAAAAGCAAAATTGCGGCCAAAAACTATTGCTGTTGTGCAAGGGAAAATCAGAATAGATGAACATATACATTTGTAAATTTTCAAATGAAATGCCGACCTAAGATGTTTTTGACTCATCAGACTGCCTATGTTAAGATAAAAGCATACCTACAATTAATTTTACTTTCATGATTGTTTCATGAATAACCTGATTAAATATTGGAGTTGTGCATGAAAAATTGGAAATTGATGGACCAACTTATTTGTAAATTTTCAAATGAAATGCTGACCTAGGAAGTTTTAACCCATCAGACGGCCTATGTTAAGAAAAAAGCATACCTACAATTAATTTTACTTTCATGATTGTTTCATGAATAACCTGAATTAATCTTTCTTTCATGATTGTTTCATGAATAACCTGATACCTACCAATAGCATATTTCCTATGAAGAACAATATGCTTTACAATGATTTCATTCTATGGAAAAGAAAAAAAGGAAAAAGCATGTGACATACGTATTAAATTGTGCCTGACTTTCATTGTATAACGATTCATAATAGTCTTGCTCTTTAATATCTAGGCAATCCTTTCTCAACGAAACCTGCATTAAATGTATGAAAAAAAATAAGCATGCCCTCTTTCAATATTTGAAAACAAACACAACCACATTGAATAAAACTTACAATTCTAGGTGGAAGTGCAAGATCAGCAGCCCTGCCTATTTTTGTGCGCCTTAATACTATGTTCTTCAAAACTTTATGTTTAAGCAGTATCATAGCTCTTTTCCCAGAATCACCATTTCCAAAAGATTGAATTGGTGTGGCAACATACTAATCAAGATTAAAAATATATAGTTAAAAGCACATACACATAAAATTGCAGTTTGTAGATTCGGTTTCTCTTTGTATCTGCCTTAAACATAGTCAACACAAAAGGGATTAACAGACTGCAGAACTTACTTTATTCCACCAACAGAAATGTCGCACGGAACTGTGAGTGCAGACTGAACATTCTTTAGAGCTGCACAAAGGCATCATCAGCATATTAACACGTGATTAGCAATTCAAGAAGAAAAAAATCATTTTCAAAATCTATGACAACATGTGCATGCATGTTATTTCCCTGATCACTCATACACTAACTTGATAGATGCTGCTAGTAGCTGCCTCATTCATAACTAGAATCTTCATTTATTAACTTATCAAGAAAAATCAGAAAAAAATAGGCATCACAAAAGCTACATCATATTTTCCACTAACACAACCAACACCTCAGCATGATTATAAGATATTTAAAAAAAAATAGTAATGTTATGGAAACCACAAAATTAAGATATAAATAACAATATATTCTAAAAACCTTACAATTGCTTTGTTCCACATGAATGACAGTCATTAGAGAATATGCACTACAGAAAATCACTGTAACAGTTTTCTAATTGAAATGGAAAATGAGGAAAGATTAGCAATGTTCCGTACATTCCTAGGCAAGTCAAGATGGGTAGAAAGATAATAAAAAAATTAAGCATAGATTCATACATCAATCATTAAGTCTACATGCATGTTAGGGCCCTCAAATCCACATAGCTTTATTATATAATACATACCTATGATCAAGAATCCTGCAATCACAGTCCTTGCACAAGTAATAGGAATAAGGAGTTATTTGCAGGAATCGTATCTGCACACACCGAATTGCAATTAAAATACTTCAAAAGGCAATCTGATACATTAAAGATTTACATCAACAAAAAAAAAAAACGCTGCAAACATACAAGCGAATACAGCTCTCCAACTCGGTTCTGAAGGGGAGTGCCACTCAACGCCCATTTGTAGGTAGAATCTAAAGCAAGAACTGCTTTAGCAGTGTTACAATGTCTAGATTTGATATAGTGTGCCTGACATTATATTTATACAGAAAAACTGGTCAACAAAATAGAAGAGTCGGACCAGAACCAATTTTAATAAAAAAAGGTTACAACCATTACTCCATAACTCAATACCTTAAATAAAATAATAAACAATAGCAATTAAAATCAAAAAGACCTATTTGAGCGATACAGAAAGTGAAACTTGTGTTTTGTAGAAATACAGAAAGTGGCACTGATAACAACAATGGAAATATATAAAGTGTCTCTTTCTATTTTCCCTTTTAAGAATTGAATTTATAATCTATTAATACAACTGACCTCATCCAATATGATCCTTTGCCATTTAACAGCATGGAGAAATGACCTATCGCTACGTACAGGTACAGCATCAGAATCTTCCATATCTATGCACATTTTGTCTCCCTTTTTCTTGATAAAACCCTTCAAAATCTTGCTACTTTCGCATTCTTTGGTCTTCCCTTTAGTAACTTCTCTTTTCTTCTTAGCCTGCTTTGATTGTTTTTCTGTTCTAACAGCATCAGGTCCACAAAAATAGCTTTGATGATACATCAACTTACTTGGCAAAAATAATTTTCCACAATATGGGCATCTCTCTTTAGGAGGCATCATATGCTTCCTGTACTCATTCTCAACAACAGAGTATGTAGTTATCACAAAATCATAATCTGCAAATCGATCCCCACTCCTCCCTCTATTAGCCCCATGATAGACCAGCACCTTGGTGCTTCCTTTTAAAGTAAAGCGATCAATCTCACTGACCCACTGAGTAACAGCAACCACTGGACATATGACAAGTGTTCCTTTGATAGCAGGCAACAGGTTGGATGAACATGGTATGGATTGATCTGGTTCACAACTGTCTTGGAATTCACGTTTGGCAAGGACAAGAGCAATTGCTTGAATAGTCTTCCCCATTCCCATTTCATCTGCAAGTATTCCACCTCTACTTGAAGAATGTTCTTGTTTCAAAGCCCAGGCTAACCATTCCCTCTGGTATCTAAGTAAAGGCATAGTCAGATCAGAGGGCGCCTCAGCAGTTTCATTCATTACTTCACTCTGATTATCTAAGTCAAAATCTTCTGATATATGCTGATCAATCCATTTCTCTTGCTCCTCTTCCCATGCATTCCACAACAACACTGGACGAGAATCTCCTTTACTTCCTTTTTTTGTATACTTCCTCTTCTTAGTTCCCTTAAAAGCAGATGGAACCAATACTGGTGAAATCATTGAATATTCATGATCCACCACCCTCACCGCATCACTCGGTTCTCCTTTTTCTGTGTTCGTACTCTTTCTTCTCTCTCTGGACCCCGGAACCTTTGCCTTCTTGAATAAAGGTATGTCACCATCAGATGAATCAGAACCATAATCTTCTCCGTCAGAAAAACTGATGCTTGAAAATGGATATTTATTCAAGTCAAGCAGCGAGCCCCCAGCCAATTCTTCATCTGAAAGGAAATTTGTTTAAATTACTGATATACAACCAGGTAAAAAATCACACAGCTAAAATTAGGTTAATACGTTCTTCCAAAATTCAAAGGAAAGAAGATTTCTAGACACCTTTATTCAACTTTCTTCTTAACCCTGGTCGAATAACAATGGTCAAACTAAATTATGCATGGCTACACACACTAGGTCTTATCATTTACTCAATTTAGTCTCCAAACATCTAAGGAATATCCTTGAGTAAAAAATAAACGACACATAGAAGCACAAACCCAAAATATTGCAGCCAACCCAAATGCAAAACCATAACCTGAAAATATCCACAGAGCTTAAAACCATAGAGTAAAACAATTTACCTTCATAATCGGAATCGGAATCGGAACCAGAAACTACATCCGAATCAGACAACATAACGGAAACACCTTTGTCTTTATTGTTGTTACTCCGGCCCTTGGTTTCATCTTCCACAGCAGTATCATCCTTAGGCTGCTGCTCATTCCCTGTTTTTCCCATTCACAAATCACAATGTTAATAATGCCTTCTTCGGTTTAAAAAACGAAACGTAACCAATAAACAACCACACACCGTGTGGCTTCACCAACACTATTAACCGTTAACATCGGCGCCACTCTTCTTTTCAAAACTTCCACTCAAACTATCAACATACATTTCGAGCAAAAAAAACCGCAAGAAAAAAGAAACAAAATCATGTATCGAACAAGAAAAGGACATCAACTGGTCTACATCTAAACCAGACAGTGAAGAAATCAAAACATAAAGTTCTGAAACCGACAAGAAAGAAAAAGGAAGAGAAAATGACCGGAACAATTAATAGTACCAGACACTGCGGGATTCGAAAGGCGTCGACGAGAACGAAGCTCCATCAACGCACGTAGATGAAAGTTAGGGTTTCCAATCGAAAAACCGTTTGGCAGAATCGAGTGACGGAAGATGATTGCACAGTGAGAGACAGTGTTCGTTTTCCCTCTCTCCCTTATCTCTCTGTGGAGAAGGAATGGATTGTTCCTATGGTTCGGTTTGTGACTGAAACGGCGGGAAGTGAGTCCCCTTTTGTACACAGTAACGAAGCGCCACGCACGAAGTTCAACGTCAGGGACTATAATCCCCTGCGGCACTGATCACTATGGATGGGGAATGAACTCAAGAACCAGGGGCTTCAATCCTCTACGGCACTGATCACTATGGACGGGAGAATGAACTTATGAACCGACTAGCGAGTGTTCTCACGCTGTGGTGATACCGGTCTACACAATCAACGGTATAGTGATTAAGAATCCTAACTGATCGTGATGTTGGCAGATATCAACGGTGGGGATGTCTTTCCAACTTTTTCTAGTGACGCGTGGGTTCTTATACACTAGTTTTTTCTTTCTTTTCACACCAACTTTTCCTGATTGAAAATTTGAATATTGGCATTCACATGGCCTGACTGTCTGCGTTCACAACATTCCAGTATCCACAGTGTTATATAAATCAATTTTAACTTTGTAAAATTATCTACTTTTAAAACTAATTTCACCTAAATAAAATCTATAAAACTGATAGAAAGATTAATAAGCAGAAGGAAATTTCAGCAGGTAAATAGTTATATTCTTAAAATTATAGTTAACTTAGATATTTTTTCTTTCATTTTTGAAAAGGTAAAATATTGTTCTTAAACATGGAAATTCGACTATTTTTCACCTAATACTGACTGCTATATTGAATAAAGAGGCTATCAGCTAAGACAAGAAAAAAAAATGAAGATAAATTATTTGAAAAACAAAAGTCAACTATCACGCATACTAGAAAAAAAAAGGAAAAAAATGTTGTATTTTTCTTTTAAATAATAGTAGTTAAATAAATATGAGTTGATAGTTTGTAAAGGATTAGTATTAATGAAAGAAATTTGTTAATGTATTTTATTGTGTATAGTAGAGTATAAAAGTAAACCAATAAAGTTTTTGAATAAATACTTTCAAACATTAAAATAAATTTTATAAGACATTTTTCAATTTTTATTATCACATTTCCATTCAAGTTTTTCTCTTTATTTTTTTTAAGATTTTCTTTTTCTATTTTTTCTATCTTTATCTCTTCAAAGTGTTAAACTTTATTTTTAATGAGATCAAAATAGAGATGTTTCTCCTAAATAACCTTGTAATATGATTTTACTTTGTATGTAAAGATCGAAATATTTGTAAGAGTAAAACTCTTTAGTAGGAAGTTGAAGATCACTAATACCATTTACAAACGATGTTCCTTATTAACTTTAGAAAATCTTAAGGACTTAGAGTTACATTTAAGCTTAACCTCTTATGGTTTCAAAGAATTGAATAGTGTTATTTGTAGGAACTTTGTTCTTTTTTCATTTGACCAATTCGTTTGATTTAGTTATTTGTTTGGTCAAACTTGGATATTACTTACAGAAGACACTCTGATATCAAAGTTAATACAGATTTGACTCTTTTAACAATTAATTTATATTAAATGTCATCCCTTACTGTTTCGGTTATAGGGTCCGAGACTGAATTCTCCAAGCTTCCTCTGATCTCTCGATCTCCCAACCTGCACGCCAAAGGTTTCCGCTGAAGTGCCGAACAATGGTGACCTGCAGGGAAATACTCCGACGCTCAAGTCAGCTAGGTCACAAAAAGATCAAAGTGAATATGATCAGATCAAAAGTGGTTTACCTGGTTGTTAACTTTGTATTTATAGGTATGAAGCCCAACAATTAGCATTAACTGCCTGTAACTATTGTATCTTCCATCTCCTTTTATGTAATATTCTCCCATTAAGGCCATTAATTACCTTTTGAAGTTACCATCAATGCTCCTTCAACTCCGACCGATCGGTCTCATGCCGCCCCTCGCCCCTCAGCTCCGACCGACCGGTCATTCCCTATACTACATAAGCCCCCCAAGCCCCGAGCGGCACCGCAAGCGAAGGGTTTAACTGCTGGTTTGAAATTTGAACCGTAATATTCGTTCACCCTCATTCCTGAAGTCGAAGGGTTACGCATTGTGAGCCATACGATTACCCCAGCATGGAGGGCCAAGATTAAATCACCCATCTGTCAAGCGTCACATTTTCTCCACCATTGGATATCGTTCCAATGAACGGTTATGATGAACCCATGAAACTGTCTTTTTCGGCTATAAATAGGTGGAGGGTCCCCCCTCATTCACGTCACTTTCCCTCTTCGAGTTCACTTGCCGGTCTTTCAACATCTTAAGGTGATGTCTTCTTCTTGGTCAACCGATGGGCTTAGCGACGAAGGTTTAATTATCTATGTTTCTCTTCAAGCATAGTCTCGCAAGTTGTTGTCTCCCTACGTTGTTGACAACAAAATATCAACATTGGTTCAACACAATGTTTTTAAAATTCATAATATAGATCCATATTTGTTTTCCTCATAGGAGATTCCTAATTACTCTAATAACATCTCATGCTTGTGTTTCTCTAATTTCTTAGAAGTATAGATTAATGTATTTTATTGGATTTCCATTATCAGCCTTTCTATTAAAATGTCATTTGTTCGTCTTGAGATCTTCTCTGATAGAAAAAGGTATTTATTTCCAATAACATATCAATTGCCATGCATTAAAAAATATATATGAATGTATTAGAATAAATCATTTTTAAATGCAAATTTTGCTTTCTAAAGTTAAGTTATAATTAAATTTTATTTATCAAGACAATACCAAAATTTAGAGAAATGCATCAAACATCGCCCAATTTTAAAGATGACGAAGTTAACAAGACAAAAATCACAAGACTTACATTAAAACTCAACCAACAAATTCACCAAAGTCCCAACATTCAAATATATATAATCTAATCAATTACGAACACGTAATCTTCAATTTAACAGAGTCCTAACATCTTCAAATATATATAATCTATCAATTACATGCATGTAATCTTCAATTGATTACATTCATCTATCAAGCTAAAACTCTTCAGTATTATTACATTATTCATGGAATGCAAGAAGAGACAAAAATTGTGACTAAATTAACTGAAGAGAAAATGATTGAAAATAATGTCAAATTTTGAAGAAGTATTCATCAATGATGCTCAGGAATACATAACGCTTGTTTTTGTCAAGTTTTCATCTCTTTTGATCAGGTATGTGAGAATGAGCTACATAACTGAAGACTAAAATATAATCTACTATTGACTTTTCACCACATTAGGCTTCCTTGGGAGTTTTTTGTTCCATAGTTGAAGTTGGACTTCTGTCCTGTACATGCACACACTATTTAATTGTTTCAGGCCAAAACACTTTAGGAACTTGTTTTTAGTTAATATTGCACGTACTGCATTCATGATTTTCAACTACTCCATTTTTTCGAGGTGTGTAGGTTGTAGTTAATTATCGAAAAATTCCTTGAGTTTTAGAGAATTCTTCAAATTCCATTGATGTAAATTCACCTCCTCAATCAATCCTTCCACAAGTGATGCACATGTCGACTTCTTTTTCAACACCATTATTTGAATCTCTTATTGTTGTATTAAGAAGTGGTTTTAAGCCTAACTCAATCCCACAAAACTGGCTTGTAAAGTGAGGTTTGCACCCCACTTATATATTATAAATTTGCCTTATCTTTAGTTGATGTGAGACTTCCAACACACCCATTTATCGCTGATGTATAAACATTTCGAGCGTGGGAGTAGAATTTAATGGGTGGTCCGATAGCGGGTGGAATAGAAATGCCTAAGAAAGAAGATATCGTTAGGATATGCTTTAACCATGGCTCTGATACCATATTAAGAAAGTGAGTTTTAAGCCTAACTCATCCCCACAAAATCGGTTTGTAAGGTGAGGTTTGCACCTACTTATATGTTATAAATTAGCCTTATCTCCAGTCGATGTGGGACTTCTAGCCGAGGTATAGACATCTCAAGAAATATCGCTAGGATAGGCTCTAACCATGGCTTTGATACCATATTAAGAAGTGGGTTTTAAGCCTAACTCAACCCCATAAAACTGGCTTGTACGGTGAGGTTTGCACCCCAGTTATATATTATAAATTGACCTTATTTCTAGTCGATGTGGTACTTCCAACATGTTGTCTAAGGATGGTGTGATAGGACCACAAACGTCAGCATGAATGAGCTAAAGTTGTTTTGAAGCCCTTTATAAGCATTTCTTCGATATCGGCTCCCTTTGTTGTTTGCCAATGAGCATGTTTTGCAAATTTTGCTTTGGAATTCTAGTGGTGGAAGTCCTGTGACCATCTCTTTGCATGCAAGTGTTTTCAATCCTTTGTAGCTAAGATGGCCAAAACAGTAGTGCCCCAAATGTGTTTCTTCATCGAAGTTAGTATTTGTTTGCATACAAATTGATTCTTTAAATGCTACACATATTATCACATAAAATATTTTGTTACCCTTCATGCTAGAGTGCATAGTCAAGCCCTTCTCTGGATGGAATATCAGTTGTCTTGCTAGATTAGGATGGATAGGCCCTTCTTGTGAAGTTGGCCTAAACTGAATTATTCTTAAGCTCGGGAACAAAATAAACATCTTATAAAGTAAAACCATTTATTTTTACCCAAATATTTCCTTTTGCAACCACGGTCATTGTTGTATTATTTCCAAGCTTCACAGTTTTGCATAATCCTTCCTCAAAATCTGAAAAATCATTCCTTACTTCTCGTCATATGGTTGTTGCAACCGAAATCTAGAACCATACGTCATCTATGGTGTGATGAAGTTCTTCATATGCCACTAATAGAAGCTCTTCATCTTCTTCATCAAGTTCTTCATAATGAGCTCGTCTTCCCAATATGGACACTCATATTGGAAGTGATCCAGTTTGTGACATTTAAAGCACTCAATGGTGATTTATTGAGTGATTGTCTACCTCTTCCAAATTCTGCTTTGTTGTGACCTCCTCTAAATGAATCGTTGTCGCCCTGCCCCTAAAAGGTCCATTATCATTTGTTGCCTTTAGAACTTGTTCTTCTATTTGGAAGCCTTACATACATTGTTCATGCATTAGAAGACGTATCTATAATTAAAATACCAAAACATTTAACTCTTCCATCCAACCTACAACGTAGTTGAATTTTGATGTCAAAGATCTAAGTATGTTTTGCTAACAATTGTGCTCTGAATAGCCACATGATAGGAGATGGGAAGTGCGACAACGCACGACAAACCTGAAAAAGAAAAAAGAGTGACATCGGCACTCTAAATCGCTGCGAGACGTGTCACCATGCATGAAGGAAAAGGAGTAGATCCACAACTACAAAAGGTGTTGAAAGTGCGTAAGAACTCTGATGAAGACGTCGTTGATAGCACGATGGTCGCCTGGCTGAGACTATCAAAATCTTGTGATCATCAATCGAAACTGAAACTTCGGTAGTGGTAGCAATAAACGACGGTGCCGTCGTAAGAGTAGATTTTTCCTCTCTTCTATTACTTCACCATTTGATTTCATTTTGGTAACTAAAATGGAGAAGTCTGCCTATGTAGCTGTTAACCGATTCCCTTTTTTTTTATACTATGCAATTCAAACTCTCTTCTTAGCGCTTGAAGTTGTGCTTTCTTTTACCCTTGTGGACCTTTGATACTTTCTCTCCATGGAGCTCCATATTTCCTTTGAAGTTGCTTTCTTAAAAATAGTTTCTAGAATTTATGTGTCAATGGTTTGGAATAAGAAATTCTTGACTTTCAGGTCCTTGAGCTTGGCCTTTCCTATAGTCTTCCCCTGAGCTTCTGTCAGTGTGGTCCCGATGCAAAGGTTGGAATACCTTCTTCTATAAGGTGTCATATTTTTCTACTCCTTAAGAAGTTTTTCAAAAATCATAATGTCATAAAGTGTGGAATGACTGAATGAACAAATTTTTCAGATGACATATGATCTTTTGGTTCCTACCCTTACAATTGCACTGATCGCACTTTCACAATTTTGGTTCATTGGGTGAACTCTTACACTCACATTATTTCCACTCTTCACACGGTAATTTCCACTCCTCACACTCTCACCCTGAATCAGGACCCTTTTAGAGCTCTAATATACCAGTTGTAAAAAGGCAATGAAAAATAAAAATGCTCACACACTCGAGGGAAACAACACTCTGTATTATTAAAGAATTGAATGCGGCTTATATAAACATACATATAATAACATAATGCAATATTACGTGGTAAACAAAACCACGTTGTTTGCTAACTAATAGAAAATAGCGGAACAAAAAAGAACTGATACTACAAACCAGATCTTATTCGAACTAACAACTTGTCACGTGACATTTATAAAGTTTAAGATTAAATTTTATTTATCAAGACTACACCAAAATTTATAGAAAGGCATTAGACATCACACGTTTTTAAAGATGGCGAAGTTAACAAAACAAAAATCACACGACTTACATTAAAACTCAACCAACAAATTCAACATCTTCAAATATATATAATCTATCAATTACAAACACATAATCTTCAATTTATTACATATTCATCTGCGGAGCTAAAACTCTTCAATACTATTACATTATTCATGGAATGCAAGAAGAGACATAAACTATGACCAAGATAACTGACAAGAAAATGTTCGAAAATAGTGTCAAATTTTGAAGTTGCCAAGGGGAACTCTCTTCAGTGGTACAAGAACTCAGGACCTCACTGAAACACATTTGTGTGAACCATGAACAAGTCACTTGATGGTTTGAAATCCTTGTCCCTGACAAAGAGGGTGCATCACTTTGATCATGACCATCATCTTTGATGAGCTTTGGTATAAGCCATCAATGAGGCTTGTGCTGTCAAAGTGACATATCTCTGAAAGTAACTGTTTTGTGTATCAATGATGCTCCCATTTTCTGGGTGTTCAGTTCCTTATTCGTTTCATCTGTGCCCTTTCCTACCATGAGGAAACTAACCATCAACTTCACAACTTGTTTAGCATAAGAATCTGCCACAGCCTGAGTATAGAGCAAAAGTTAGGTTCTCCACAAAAGATATGAATCACCAGAAAACTATATATAATATACTTATACTAGTTTTATAGTTTTAATTACGCCAGTGTTTATTACTCAAGAAATATAACAATATAACTGTAAACAATGTTTCAAGGAAACAAAAACACATATTTAAGCCATACACGTCACTCCAACAAGTTATTTTACCTGGAAGAAGCAAAGCCAACACCCATAAGAAATGAAGCACTGGTTGATAACTGCATAATATGCAGATTCATAGTTTTGACCATGAGCAACATGCATCTTCAACTGCAGCTTAGTTTGTCCTTTGCGAGTGGTGTGGTCTTCATCATTGAGATACTTGGTGTTTTGTGGATCTTTAAATTGACTGAAATTTCTAGAACATGGACAACATTCAATTAATGAAACATTTTTTTCAAGAACAAACTACAGAAGAACACATTCGTGGCTAGTAGGAGGTGCCACTGCCAATAGTCCTTTCTATTTTTGTATACTAATCTGTCCCTTTTTATCCATCTTGCCATATTTATATACTCTTTTATTAAAGAACTCAGAGAATGCATACTAAAGGAAGTTACTGTATTTTTAGCACTGCCTAAATGACTGAATATTCTCAATATCATGAACAATCTCTAAAAGAGTACCTGAGTCTGGGCCCAAAGCCCATCATGATGGCATCTGGATTTCCTAATGAGTTACATCTTCATTACACTGCAAAAATGACAAACCCAGATGGTTTCTCCGTGTTTCTTTAAGCACTGATAAATTATGTCAATGCAACATTTTCTGCTTTAAGAAACAACACGTACCCATTTCATAGTTTAAAACATTCCACATGATAAACAATTTTATTATTGTCTCCGGTTAAGTACATGTTCAGCTACTAGATTATATATAAAAAGACCACAATAATTAGAGGTAACGTGTCACTCCCAATAACATATAATTATTAGTATACACTTGGCACCAAGTAATTGGAGAGAAGGGATTTCAGTTTCCATCTACTGAAGTTGAAGGATTCTACATCTCTACCTGTTATATTCAACTATACATGTTCTCTCAGTTTACATTGGCTAATTTTATGATAATAAATCAGTCTTCAGAGACTTCAAACCTGGTAAACATTAGTCAATAGCGTTTCCGTACACAAAATCTACAACCCTCCATTCTCCTCAATTGTTTCATTATTGATATATCTGCTAATTAAATACCCTTTATATGGGACCATCTCGTGCTTTATTTACTGGTTAATTTCATTTGTTCCGACATAGATTATCGTGTTTAATTCGGTGCAGATCATACCAAATAAATTAATGAAAGGTAATTCTTTAAATGAACAATGAAAACGTTTTTCATTGGTAAAAACACGCAGATTCATTTAAAATAACACAACCCAATTGCATGGATTTAGCATATGAAAAAGAATATTCACAGAATCATATAGAAAAAGTAGAATATAAAAGTTACCTGAAAGCAATGGATATTAGGTTATCTTTTTTGTAATGGCTTCAGATCAAAACTTCGAACCTACCCACCAAGCGTACGAACAGATCAATCAAGAACTCTTCCATCAAAACACTTCATAAGGACAATATCTAACCAAACCACACCCAACAGACCCAAAAAATAAAAGTTTGAAACTTTGAAGTTTTAGTACGTCTAAAGTGTTGTGATGAAAAAAGATCTGCATCTCCAACTACGAAGAGACAGCAGAAAACTGCTTAAAACCCAGTTTTTCAGCTAATCCAAAACATAAATAAATTAATTACCTTGCAGAGTCAGGTGATTAATGATAAGAATAACCAAAAAGGAAAGTGGGTTCCCTTGAGTTTAAAGATGATAAATCATAGTTTTAAAAACAATGAACAAGAAGAGAGAAAACGTACCAATGAAGTTGAGTGAGAAAGATGAAGAGGGTGTGAAGGAAAAGCCACATACAAATTTATGAGCACAGAAATAAAAGGGTCGTTGGCACTTGTCCCATGGGGATGTCTATCAATGCATTGTTTCCCTCACTTGTAAAGAGACATAGGTCTTAAATAATCATAATGTCGGAAAATGAAAAATAAAAAAATAAAAAATAAAAAGGAGAAAAAGGTGTTAGTGAGTAACGTTCATTGAACCTGGACAATGAAAATATGGTACAACACTACATAAGAAGCAGTAAAAAAAGGTTTGGTATAGACACGCCGCATCTGTAGGAAAAAAACAAAGCAAAAGTTATAGAGTAGCATCACTATCATTCACCATCCATGCATCATGTTTCCTTTTTTAAATTTTCACTCACCATCGTTCCTTATCGATGATGCATCATGGTAATGCATGCTGTTCTTTTTCTCCCTTCGGGAAAAGAACACGATGCTTATTAATCTTTGGTTGACACCAAGGGTTCAAGCCATAAAAGTGTGTTCATACGTATGTATAGATGTAGGAATATTTATAAAAAGATGGAGAGAATATTTTCAAAAGCATCTTTATATATTTATATTTTACTAGAAGCTAAATTTTCATAAAAGTAAAACTTTTTGTTTTACAATCTGCTTCAAAATTATATTTGTCATTAAATGTTAGAAAGTATTCCTTTGTATATATGCCTAGGCTTAAACTCGCAGCCTAATGATGGGGGTAATCAAATATTTTAAGACTTCAATATATTATGTTTCCAAAAATTAAGATATACATCTCTCTTTTAAAATATTCAACTTCAACAATAATCATAAAAGTGTAAACTATTAACATCAACATTGAATTTAACTTTAGAAAATAAATTTGTAAAATAAGTTTTATTTTTAGTTTATGTAACATTTTCGACACATTTAATGCTAATATATATATATATATATATATATATATATAAAAGCGCGTAAATTAAATATTAGTAATATCTAATAACAAATTATATGATAAATTCAATAAACAATCATTGTTTAAAATAATTTTTGAGTGATTCTAATTTTTAACAAATAAATTTTAAATATAACTCAATCTTATATATCAATTAATAAAATAAGATTTTACTCTCATATATATATATATATATATATATATATATATATATATATATATATTTAAATGCTTATTTGGTCTTTATGTTAAATGAGTTTTTTCAGTTTAGTATCTAGTTTTAAAAGTGTATACATGAGGTCTTAAAATTGTAAAAAATGTATTAATGAAGTCTTATCCGTTAATTTAGAAGTAACGCGTTAATCCTACGCTGATGTGGCGAATGAATCAGTATCTTTTTCTCTTCTCTCCTATGTTGTGTCAGCTTTTTCTCTCTCTTCCAATTGTGTCAGCTTCCAATTTCCATGCTCCAAATCAAGATCAATTTTCCTCCCATCCATGCCTCACTCACCTAACAGTATCGAACCCCTGCAACCCGGGACTAAGCACTAGAAGGCCTATTGGAGTGAGAACTCGTAGGCCAACTCGTCTTCTTCACCTCAATCTCTGAATCCATCTTCTTCCAATACAATCCCTTCACAGAACCATCATTCACCTGAACCAAAATTGGAAGATCTAACAAGAGCAACCTTCTTACCAACCGCCCAATCATCCACACAATCAGCCCTAGACACACCACCAAAACCACTGCCATTGCCGCCCAATTCTTTGCGGAGGCCTAATTCTTCACGAACACCACCGAGAATGGAAACGCGAACGCCGCAAGACTCTGCACCGACACCTCCTTCGCCAATGCCACCCTTCTCACTCTATTCCCCTTTCCCCCACCTCGGCCTTCTTCGATCTCCTCGCCGATGATGGAGAAATTGAGGGACGCGATGACTCAACTTTTGGGGTTGTGGTACTTCAGAGAAATTGAGGATCAGTACTCGTTTTTAAAGCTTTTTGTGAGGTTAAAATTGATGCCCTTCTCTGTTATGTCTCCTCTGTTATGTGTCCTTGGGTTAGGGGCTTTGAGAGAGATTTTCGGATTCTTGTTTACTTGATTTCTGGTGGATACTTTTGTTTCTTTTTGATGTCAAATATGAATTTTAATTAGGGTTCTTAAATATTTCAATTTGGAGAAATAATAAGGAGAATCAAATTAGAGTTTTAATTAAGATTTAAAAAATAACATTTAATAAAACGAAAACCTAACCTAATAAAATTATAATTAGACACATGTATTTCGTTTTATAATGAAAGCACATTTTCATATCTGTCATTTCCACGTTGAATATATATGTTGCCACATCATTTAACATTTAACATTGTTACTTCTAAGTTAACTGGATAGGACTTCATTGATACAATTTTTACAATTTTTGGACCTAATGTATATATTTTTAAAACTGGTACTAACTAAAAAAAACTCACTTAACTTAGAAATTAAGTAAGCATTTAAACCTCTCTCTCTATATATATATATTAAAATTTATTTTATTTTTAATTAATGTTGTGGATCGATAGAATATATGAAATAATGCATGATTTTGATTGTGGTATAAAGGCTCAAATTTATAGTGACTGGATATTCCCTGTATTCGGTATTGATGTCACCCTTGACATTTTCTGTGAAGCAAGACACAGAATATTCTTCCTTTACCTACTGTTTTTTCCCTTATAAAATGAAGTAGTTTAGGACAAAATAATAGATAAATAAGAGGAGTTGTGAGAAAACAGTGATGAATGTTAAATGATGATGCATCTAGACATGTGTGTAGTGCATATACATTAGTATTTTAATTTTTCATACGAGGTGCATGCGAACAATTATGCCGATTGTTTACAGAAATCAAGGTTGGCGGAGGTTGGGGTAAATCTGATAAATGCACAAACTCACTCACCCTCTCAGGTAAAAAAAACATAACTATATGAGAATATTACTATTTCAGGTTTGGTGAGTCTTAATACGTGAGAAATGATATTTTAACAAACATAATTTTTTTTACATTTATTTAATATTTTTTCATTATTTTATATATTAAAAAAAACTATATATTTTTTTATCATTTTATCTTTGTTATATGTGTAAAACAACTGTAAATATGTGTCATTTTTCTATTATTCCTCAATCTTTACTCATTTTTGTTATCAAATGAGTGTGAAATGGATTAACTTTAAAGTAGTTTATAAAGATATATTTTTTAATTTTATTTTATCTTATGTGAATTTTTTAACACATTTTCTCAAGATAAAAAAATCAAATATTTTAAATGTAAGATTAAATATTAGCATATGATAATGAATTATAAAGCCCAGTAATTATCATTGTTACACTATATTATATTAAAAAGCAAAGTTTAAACTTAATTAAATCTCTTAATATCAATTTATAAGATTATAAACTTCTAATTTGATTTTATATGAAAAAGAATGATAGAAAATAAAGTTAGTATTTACCCTTATTTGTTATGTACGCAAAATAAGGTGGAAACATTAGTTATACTAAGGATGTACTTTTTTATTAAAATTAAAATTTGCAATTGACATAAATTTGTGTATGCTGCTAACATGACACATTTAATAAGTGATAAATTTTTTGGAAGGAATCAATTTGTCTATAGCATATATTTAAAGTATTTACTTTTTAAAATAGTACTTAATTGCATGACATGTAAACAAATTATTTGAATAATGAAGTTATTAAATAATTTTCGTCGTAAGCACTCAAATTAAGGAAGACATCAATTACGACACTCAGCCAACCATGTTTGAAATTGAAGTTAGATTTGACAAAGAGGTCAAATAAGTGTTTCTCATGCTGGTTTTAATAATAAGGAAAGGGGTTTTGATTAGACTTTAGGTCCAATTTGTGAAGGGAAGTCACTTCAACCTAAATGTTGAATAAATTTATATTAATACTTACGAGTAATATTTCACGTTAAATAATCAACAAAGAAATCCATTGATACAAAGTAAAGATCCTTTGTTATTATAATAAGATAAAAAATATTGTTTTTAAAATACTTAGTTCTCATACCTATTTTGTTAGAATTTTTCTATAATTTTTTTGTAAAATTTGTGAGAAAAATGATTTTGGCTCTTATGTGTTATGATAATTTATAATTTTTTTAAGATATTTTCAGTTTTAAAATTAGGTGACTTTATCATGATTTTTTTTTCTTAAAAAATATTTTAATGGATTAAAGAAAGAATTCTATAACACATAATTTTTTAACATTTATTTGTCATTATCCTTTCTTATTTTTTTATTTTCTTTTTTTCAAAAAATTATAAAAGTTCATTTTTTTAAATTATTTTATCTTTAGGTGTGTCAAATGAACGTCATCGTATTCTTGTTCAAACTTTAAACGTACTAAAACAGTAATGATACATTCTTAGAGACTCATTTCAATTTTATAGTAAGAACTCTACCGTTTTCATTTTCAAATAAAAGTTAACACGTAGATTTCCACTTTAGAAGGACGTGACACAAAATTGAGCAACTTGTTTTCTTGATGTCAGATTTTAGTGTAGGAATGGAAGGAATGGTGGGTTGATGTCAGAAAAAAATAATGAAAGAAAAGTTAAACTTTTTCTGAAAAATATTAAGATACGTATTTTTTTAATGATAAGTAAAGTAAAATGTATTTTCTTTAAGGTTTTTGCAGTATTCGGCGATGAAATGTAACGACATGGTAATATGTTATACTAATCTGGTGGTGCACATGAACAGAACACAAAGTAACATATTTTTTAGTACTTGTTAGACTTTTCCGTCACAGTCACAACCCCTTCTTTTGATCTTGGCAAAAAGTCAGGATTTAGAATTAAAGAAATCGAACATAGCAAGAACAAGTGCCAAGTCGGTGGCATGGAAGATGTTACAACAAGAATTGAAAACATGACATTACATGAGAACAGATGCTGAACCAATTATGTGCTCATTCGTTATGGTGACAACTGAGTTCATAGTGCCACAATGCATCAGCAGCTTTTTTGTTGTTGTTTCTTCTGTGGGTTTGACTTGTAATGGAATGAAAGCTACACATTTGGCTAGAGGCACTTTCATCAAGAATATTTTCAATATATGCAGGAAATATAACCACAACACAAACTTGGTGGGTGGAAGATGTTAACTTGGGAAAAAAATTCAAGACATGAACCAAACATGATCTTATTGATTCCGATGACATCACTTTGACAGCATGTATTCGCGGATTCTTTCTCTTCTTATTGCTCCTTATTCTTTAAGGTTTGACAATGTAATAGAGAGAAAACTACATATTTGGCTAAAACTTAATTTACCTCTTTATTCTTTATGAAGATCTCTTCGATGAGCAGATGAACTAATGGCACTGTCTAAGGTCAGGAGGATCAACTATTGCTACCATAGATTACATTTTTTTACCATCTGAGAGCTTTTATTTTACTTGGACAAGAAAGTATCTCCAAATCCTCTTCCAAGTTTCAGCCTTGAGTATGATTGAATTCAATGAAAATTCACCAATAAAATGCAGATAACTATAATGTGGGTGTATCTATGGGATAGCAGCCCAGCACCCGAAGAAATGTGGCAAATTCCTGTAGGCACAAAATGGTTTTGATATGTGGTTAGATACTCATGATATGAAAAAGGGAAACTTTTTTACATTTCTCATTGTGAAAAAACACAGAAATGCAAGAATCAATTGCCTAAACACAAAACTAAGAAGCTTTTTGGACATTCTTTAAGATCCTCATGGCAGATCAAAATCGGATAATGTTCAATTAAGATTTTAAAAGATTAAAAAAAGAATCATCTAGTATTTAAAATCATAAAATTTCAATAGATTATTTTGTTAATTGGATTTTTATGAATTTTGTTTGACTTTTTATTTGTATGTATAAATGTACTCTCACAAAAGAATCTAATCCAAATGTGAGATTTATCTACTCTTATTCAAACTTCTCTCAATCTTAACAGTGCCTGTAGTAAAGTTTTCTTAGTTTTTCTACATTGTTTTTGCTATGATTATATAGGTTATTGCTTTCTGCAGTGTTATTTTTTTGTTATTGAGATTATCATTACATATGACTGTTCAATAAATGAAAATATACCTTTTTTTTTTTTCTAATTTGACTTTATGTTATGACTTCCTTTGGCTTACTGGGTTTTTGAACATTTTATTTTAACCATGATTGTTTTTCAATATGTTCTAGACTCATTTATGGTCAACAAGTTGAAAATGCATAGATATATACTGAAACACTTTTTTAAATTTCACAAAAATGACTTTGATTTCTTAATTTTTTTTCTTTGTTAAAAAGAAAAATCAAGTAAGAAATTTGTGACCTACTATAATTCATTTTTCCTAACTTACTAATAGAGTGCTTATATAGGTTCTATCATTTTGAATTAATGAAGAGTAGTGAGGGGATTCTTTGAATGTATTTCTTTTTTATTGTATGAGTTTATGTTTCTCTTATTTATTTTTGTCATTTTCTTTACTATTTTTTTAAAACTTTTATTTTCTTGTTTATGTATTTTAGTTTGGTATAAAAATAATATCATAATATAGTAATTAGTTCCTAAGGAAACAAAGGTAAAAATAATTATAAGATGAAACAGAGTTTATCTCAATGGTGCTTATCAAGACACTCATTATTGGATTGTTATCACTGTCCAATCTTGCAAACCACAATTTTAGATGTGTGTTTCTGGGGGCAAGGAAGTGTGTTAGAAATCAGTACTAATTAATAATATAGCCAAAGTAGTCCCAAATTCTAAGAAAGAGGAGACGGAAAAAAAAAATTCGAAAGACATAATTCAAATCACAAAACAAGAAGTCAAAGAACATATACCTGTAGATGTGCTAAAGCAGTTTGTGCTCGAGGCTCAGTCATAGATGCCTCAAAATCAATATAGAAAAGGTAATCGAAATACCTAAATAAAAAAAAACAACAAAACAACAGGTTATACTAATGTTTGCATAAGCATCAAAGAAAATAGTGTTTCAGATATCTAAGGTTCATTTTACCCTAAATTATTTAGCAGATAGAAGAGAAAAAGTAATTGCACATATACAACAGAAAACAATTTAGGAGAAGAGTGAATATTAGACCACGTTTGAACAATTCAGCAAGTAAAGAGAAACTAGCTTGAACCAGATATTGCATGAAGCAATATGATGAAAAAGAATGGCCAATTGCAATACTCCAATGTGAAAAGGCAAAAAGCTAACTCACTTGGCAGTTCCCGTGTTGGAGTCATCAACAACTCTCAATGGCCTATTTCTTTGTGGGCGGCTTTCAATCTGATTTCAAATATACACAATGTTAATTGTCTTGTAATAATCATGCATAGAGATAGACTTGCAAGAAGAAAACTTTTTCCCATAGATAATAACCTTGGATAAATTTATGTCCCTCAATGCAAATACAGCCAAAGCCTTAAACAGTACTCCAGGACCTTCATTCAGCGTAAACACAATACTTGTCTGAAAATAATGAATAATTGGTCGTATAGAATCTTGTGTCATGATTGAGACAATAGTCATACATCAAAAAGAGCTTTTTACCTTAAAGGGCTTATCAGCTTTTGGGATTATTGGATCCCTAGCAAGCACGAGATACCGACTGATGATTTCATGATCATCCTGTACAAGGCAATCAAACCAACACAAGAATTTCTTATTTACAGAAATATAGAGGAATATACTATATAGCCTCTATTGCAGCAGTTTGTGCACTAATGAATGACAAAGAACATGTCTCAACACACACAGCACTTTGTACTGACTAATTACAACAGCATACCCTTGTCATTGAATATCGGAAGGAATACGCATAGCAAATGCATTGCAAGTTGACTTATGAATGTATTGATTTAGCCTAGCAGTAAAATTTGTTCAAGGGTGTAAAGAGCATATTTGAAAGGGGATTGGTTCGCAGATATTCCAAAATGAATTTTAGCATTTTATCGTCCACATTATTCCAGGGACAGTAGTCAAGCAATTGAGAAAGAGAATTAAAAATCGTTCAAATAGTTAGATGGCCTCAGAAAAAAAGAACGTTCTGAATTCTACAGAACAAAGGTTTAAGGTAAATGCTGAAATCATGGAATTTTCACATATTATTGTCTTGCATCTATTACTGTTAGAGATAAAAAAAGAAAAAAACCGTTCTTGGGTTCTAGCAAACAACACCATAACCTTTTAGGGGAACCGTTCTTCAACAAGTTGAAAAATTAGAGAAGAAAAAATTAGAGAAAATAAAGTGTCTGGTTTATCTGGAGGAAAGGTAGGCATGAAGACAATCTAACAGGCTATATGTTGAATTGCCAGTATAAGTTGAAGCTCACATTGCCTCTAGTCAACAACTATATTTAGACTAGAATATGCAATTATCTCTCCTGGTTTCAGGGTCAATGCTTTCTTATTTCACAAAGTTTCCCTAAACTTTGGGAGAAATTCAAAGCTTTGCACCAAAGCTAAACTTTGTTATTTGCAAATCTCCGGTAGTTTGTTGCCTTCAAACTAATATAACATTGGAGACACCTAGTTCTCAAATGAATACTTGAAAATAAAATCAAAGGTAAATCAACCACAAGATAATTGTCGATTTCTAGCCAGTGATGATTGGTGAGAGATTTTACTTGGATTCGTTCTGCAAGTACATTAAGTCCATAGATTTCTGCAGCTCGAATGCTTGCAATTGCACCAGCATCATGTAGGCCATTTGAAGCTATAATCTAATCTCACAGGCACATTAAGATAAACAGAAAACAAAATTATTCTCTACTCTAGAGAAAGTCTGAAGTCACATAGATATACAGATAGAATACCTGAGCAGCACCAGCTGTATCATCAACGTTTTCTCTGGCAACACCTAATTTAGTTAAGAAATCATCACTCAATTCCAGTGCCTGCAAGCAAAAACCTTCTTCACGGCTCTAATGTAACCAGTACAAATTGAAGTATTCTACTACATTCAGTATATTATTTATAGAAAACTACTCTTTCATTCAGTTATATAAACGGAAAGTGCTCAGGTTTTCATCTTAAACAAACAAAAGCCTATTGCGGGTTGAAAACTAAATGATCTATAATCTGCAGTCTACTTGTTCCAAATTTGTCAATGTCAAACAAACTACACAATTAAAAATACTTCTTACATGACCCTTGTTGTTTAATTAGCAAGTAAAACAACAAATACACAGCTCTCGAGAGAACATTTCAACCAGTTCAAAACATTAAAATTCAGTATTACTTAGAAAATTAATTGATTAAATCCCAGTTTCTTTCATGATGAACAAATGCTATATAAATCTTAAGCAATCTGTATATTTCTTATGTTGCTTAGGATTAGATGCAAGACGGTAGGTTTTCCATAATAGTATAGCAAGTCTGTTCTACCACATCAGAAAAAGGGCGAGCAACATGCAGCCTCACCTGAGAATGACTTAGAACACGTTTTAGGTACTCTGTTCTGACACCAGGCAGAGCTAGAAGGGAGAGATTAGTACTCAGCTGCACCTCACCAACAATATGAAGCCTATGGCGCAGAAGTAAATCATAGCTCCGATGAAGGCTTCCCCCAGATGTATTTTCTATTAGAAGAATAACCTTGTCTGCCAACCATAACTCAACAGCCTGCCAAGCATTATTTTTAAATTGGAAAATGAGCAAGGATAAATACATTTGAGAAGGTCGTTACAAAGACATTGAAACCCATTATTCTTACCTTTGTGTAAAGTTAAAAGTGAAAACATATAGAATGTAGAAACAGAAATTGAAAATCAATTGTGATAAATCTGAAATATAAGGATTAACACTTTTTTATCCAAATATTAGCTTCAATAGTATTACAGATTATGTCAAATCAAACCTTAAAAGCTTCTTCAAAGTCGTTGCATGAAACCGTTTCACAGTTGGGGTAAGCTTTGAGTGCGGCATCCTCACTGTATGATCCTGGTATCCCCTAATTCAGTAATCCAAACAAATAATGAGACATGGATAACAGATCACAAATTTGCAACCATTGCATACATCATGATCATACGTTCATACCTTATATGATATTCGTACTTTAGCATCAGCATCAGAAGCACCCACAATATCAGATATGGTTAATGGCTCTACAGTCAGTGACAAGAACAGAAGTTTCAAAATCTGAAATCTTCCAGTAAAATTCATAACAAAATGCAAAATGGGAATGCATAAATTTAAGTGATAATGAAATAAGATTGGAAAGTAAAGAAATTGGGATCCTTAGCTTTCAAAATGATAACAACTAGTCTGATCGTGACACTATAGCTCTTCACATGAGTTGATAACTTTTTTTTTTCAGGGAGCATGTTAAATTCTAAACAATATTCCCCAGCATTAGAAGAAAAAAAACATGAAAATAATGAGAAATATAATAGTAGTTTAACGAAAGACGAAAAACTAACACCAGAATGGCTGTCAAAAAGTAATTTTCATAAACAAATGGGATTCTTAATCTATACTTGATTATAAGTTGATAACATTATCCCATCAAAAAGTTCCTTCCTCTAGTTTGAAAGGAAATAATTAACCAGAAGTTCAAGCATAATTATCTAATTCTCAAGGGACAAAATAATATCCAAAACTTCAATTTTTTCATGACAATTTACCAACGGTAGCCTGTCTCTTCACCCCATAACCACATCACTTTCCCTGCATTTCATCAGCTTACTTTGGCTATGACAACAAATTCTAAAAGCAACAAAAGGGGATTTCCCTCGCTTTATCCACTCTTCAGCTAAATAATGTTAACAATGTTCCTATTTGAAATCAGAACTTCACTTGCATAAAAGTTAAAACCCCAAATCAAAACAAATGTGAGTATACTCCGGGCTAAGGTCTTAATGCTTATATTTTCTCACTCTGGCCTAGTACTCCCTTTGCAATGACCGATAACAAAATGGTAAATAAGCCACAATTACATCAAGTTCAAAAACTAGCATGTGCCAAACCATGGTCTTGCAAGCTGTCACAAAAAAGTGTGCAAACCCAACTAATAATTTGAAATCAAACCCCCCAAAAGGCGAGAACTTACCCATTGGGCAAAAAGCAAGCAACACAGAATATACTAAATCCAACATGGATATTCAATGCTCACAAAACATTTAATAAGGGTCCTCAAAAACTACTACAATTAATCATCTTGAAGAAAGTACGGTGCAGAAAAGCAAACACCCACTTGGAAGGGCGACCAAATCTTTATGCACTCCACGAGAAACATCACCGTCCGTTGGATGGTGATCAACGACCTGCATCACTACCTTCATCCGCTTCCATGGATTCTCATCCCCCCAAATCCTCATGGTTCCACCAACACACATCGCACCCCATTTGTGTGCACTCTTCAGATGTTTTTCCCAACTCAGTGTAAGAGAATGCTGTCTGTTCCTCAAATTGTGATACCTAAGTTGAGAACCTGGGAGCCCAGCTACCACAAGAGATGTTATAGTTGTAACAGCCATGGAGATCAACGCTTGTCAACAGTTGAAGTGTGCTTCCTCACACTCCAAAACCATCACAAAAAAGTGCTGTGAAAAAATTACCAGAAGGAATGGCTTGAACCAAAGAATGAAGCTGAGGTTCCCCAGAGACTCCAAACAATATTCTAATTCATAAAATCTGGTGTAAGTTTTTCAAACTATGAAATTTCTAATTAAATTGTTTAAAAATATATTTCAATCATTGAAATCCTTTTTCAGTCTCATATTTAAACATGCATAATTATAATTAAGGCTTCCCCTTAATAATAAAAAATTAGAAACTTAAATGGATTCTTTACATTTTTCTTAATTATAAAAATAATATAATAACAAAATGCAATTTTAAAACTAAATTGATAATTTAAATCAAAATAAAATAAATATATTTTCTGGTAATCTTTTCTCAACTAATAATATAAAAAAATTAAATAAATAAATAAAGGTAGAGTTAGATTTACATCACTGTCATAAGGATTTTTTCTTAGAAAACCATGCTGGTCTTCAAAATAATACTAAAATAATAATATTGTAATCAAATTCAATCCCATTTTTTAGTGTCCTACTGACCTACTTCTTTTGAGTGGTTAGCTGTAGTATTCAACTCATTTATTTATATTTTTATATAGTTACAACTATTTTTAATTATTTGGGAGTAAATTATTTTACACTATTTAACTAATTTTTGTTTTTTAGACAAAATTGGGCCTTAGCCCAAAATGAAAACTAAACACCTCTAATACCACAGAAGTGAAGAAAGGGACCATTGAAGAATGGAAAACCAACAAAAGCATTGACCTGTTCATCAAACAAATAAAAGGTTTAATTAATTAATATTATGATTCTTTTATTTTTTGTTATATATACCAAAACTTTACGTTTTAACATGCTCAAAAGGACAAGATTATTGAACTATTTAATTAAAAAAATAGAAGTAAGAAGTCACACAGGATATTGATATATGTTTCGTGTTTTAGTGTTGTTTGGTGTTCTATAACATGGTCACTTGAGGTGCATGATAGAACCAACTTCATTTTTTAGTTTTGGACCGATTTAATAGTAATAATAATAATAATTTAATAAAATGCTAAAATAAATTTTAGTTTTAATACAAATTTACTTAATAACTTAAACCAATAATAATAACTACTACACAAAAATAATTTCTAGTATGGAATTAAATTATAAAATGTTGTAGAAAACATTAATCAGCATAGCATAATCAAATTAGTTTAAATTGTTACGCTGGTAAGTATATTATGTATTTTTTAAATAGAAATAATTATATTCTAAGTATCAATTATGACTTTTGACTTAATAATTGATATAATATAAAACATTTTAAAATAAAAATTATATAAAATTAATTTAATTATATATATATATATATATATATATATATATATATATATATAAACTAGTATATATTAAGTTAAGTGGTTGAATATATAAAATATTATTAACTTTTACATTTTTTGACTCAATAGTATAGTTTGCAATTTTATTTTTGAAGATATAATATTGTTCTTTATACATAGTTCTGAATTTGATTATTTAAAAACTAAATTATTAATTAACTTTCCTACTTTTTTTATTCTTTTCCTAATTAACTGTGCATTGTTTAATAACTAGATAAATAAAAAATTAGATAAATTATTTTTTAAATATATATTTAGTTTTATTTAGATCGGCAATAATATTAGTTGTTAGTAATTATTACTAGATTATGTTGAACCACAACTTTTTTGCCTCTTTTCTAAAATCAATTTATATTTCTTAAAAATTAGTCAGGAAGACAATTTTATATTCCCATTTAGTTTATTTAAAGGGTTAAATATATTTTTAGTCTCTAAATTATTAAGTAAATTTGTTTTTAGTTCATCTTTCAAAGTAAACTACATTTTAGTCTTTGTCCTTAAAGAAATCATAATTTTTCGTCCTCCAGAACCAACAGCTGACGTGGCTAACGCCTGGCCACATGTGATCACATTTTTTCTTTCTAATGTTCACACATTGGATATTTTTCAGTGCAAACATCAACATCTCTTGACGTTAGTTGCCTTTCTTCTATCCTGGGCAAAATAGGGGTCATCTCCTCTTCTTTCTCACGGAAGAACCCGCACCCTTCACGGCGGTTCAACCTCTCCCGGTTGCGAACCCTAACGCCTTGGCACCTCAACCACCGCTAGCCGAAGACGCTGTCGGTGACACTAAAGACGTGTGACCTTCGCTCTCCCAACTAAGTCGGTTGCCACGACGGTCCTTCTGCTTGGCCCAAGGCGTCACCAGCGGATTTCAGGATTATGCGAGGATGGCTCTGTGATAGGTGGTTTCTGGGTTTTCCATGGCTATGCGAAGTTTGTGGTTGAGTTTTCTGGTTCTGATTTTTTATGCAGGTTGGTGTGATTGACGAAGGAGGAGAAGACACAGTGGTGTGCGATGACTAATGCTATAGAGATGAGGGTTGATTGGTGATTTCGGTGGTTTTGTTTCTGTGTTGATGATGCGCAAGGAGTATGATGGTTCGATCCAGTTTCTGTTTGCAGGTTTGCGATTCTTATGCGAATTAGGTTAATGATGGAAGAGATCGCGATGAACTGATACGCGATTTGAGTGGTTTTAGTTTTCTGATTTGGATCTCTATGGTGGTGGGAGGAGATGAACTGATACGCGATTTGGGGGTTTTCTGGGTAGTGGAAATGGAGGTTTTACATTGGCCTGGAGGTGAGTGTGGTGGAGAGTGGTTGCACATGGGGGTTTCGCGGTTGATGGTGGTGGCCTGACCAGCGCTGATGGTGGTCTTGCGAAGATGGAAAGGCAATTTAGTGTCTGCCATGGTTGCGAAAATAAAATCTTTGTAAGAAAGTAATAGAATGATTATGACATAATTGAATTTATTTAATAGTAATAAGTATATTATTTAAAAAAAATGTATGTATTATATGAATTTAGCGAAATAAATATATGAATAGATATATATTTTAATGAATTTTTCTTTTACAGAAAAAGGGTTAGTTTTTTTATCTGTATTTATAGTTTCTAATCTTAAATATAGTTTGTCTTTTCTTCATTTTCTTATATTTGTTTATGGCAATTTATGAAGCAATTGTAGTTAATTTACTTAAGTCAAATACCTAATTTATTAAAATTAAAAAATAAGTTACAAGATATATTTTAGAGGGATGAATATAATTTTAAGATGTTTTATAATTTTATTATGTTTTTTTTTTTAAAGAAATAGATGATGTACTTGGAAGAATATGAAAAATAAATAAGATGTCCAAATTTATATGAGATGCCACGAAATTATATTATCTATTATTATTTTCTTCTACATGTTGATGAAGACTAGCTTAATTTGAATATAATATAGGATAGGTCCAAATTTACATGATTTAGAAAAAACATTAATGGACTCGTATAGTTGGGTTAATAATTGTTTAAGTCCATTTTCATTAATGTAGTTTTTATTTTTTATTTAAATAATTTATATGTTTTTCTATATAGATTATGTGAGTCTTTTAATATTCTCAAGCTTCCTAAACCAAAATAATAATAATAATAAGTTGTAGGGTGGTGTGGAGTCAATTATAAAGAAAAACAAGTGTTCGTTGAAATTTATTTGAGTTAAGTCTTAATGATCATTTATTTCTTTTTTCTTATAAGTCCACTTATAAAATAAACATTTCGTAAGTGATGTGTGAATAAAATGATAAAATGTAATTGGATTCATATATTAGATTAGGTCATTTATAAACATAATTGCATTAATTGAATGATTTTATCATGCATTATCTTTGTTTCAGATTATACATTTAAGTTTTGTGTTTTTCTTGTAGATAACTGCTTTTAAGTGTTAAAACCACAACTTTGGAAGAATTGATATTCAAGAAGCAAAGTTGAAACCAGAGAGTTTCACAACTTAGCTGTGAACGTTTACACAACCTGTGGAATGATCTCCAAAATGCAAAGTCGAAACCAGAGAGTTTCATAACTGAGCTATGGAAGTTTCCACAACCTGTGGATTTGTCTCAAGAGAAACAGAATGCAAACTAGAGAGTTCCACAATTAAGTTGTGGCTTTTTCCACAACTTGTGGATTTACTTCAGGAAGTGCAAAATGGAAACTAGAGAAGAGCACAAACATATTATAGATTTTTCCATGAGCTGTGAAAATTTTCATAACAGTTACTAACCTCTCATATTACATGGATTTAAAGGGATTAAAAAATAGAAATTGAGACAATTACTTAGAGGGAGTAACCACTCCCTTAAAATGAGGGAATGAGAGGAAAAGTGGGGGAGATAAAAAGGAGACGTAACAATTGGAATAGGGCACGCACATCAACATTCACTGAAGACCTTCTACACTTCTTCTTCTTCTTCCTTTAGTTTCTTTTGAATTTTACATTATGCAAAGCTATTTTTTTCTTTTTGTTAGAGGATTGATGTAATACTTTGGATTATAATTTCTGAACCTGTTCAATTGATGTTAGTTAATTTTAATCATCCTAGTGTTCTATTTATGTTTTAATGTCTATTCTATGAGCAGTTTCACAATTGGAAAATTGGGAACTGTTTGCGATTATAAATAGAACAAGTTAGATGTTGTCACAATTAAGAAATTGGGCATAACTAATTAGTTTGCAATTGAGATAATAATTGTTCTTCATGATTTTGTTGAATTTTCTAACTGACCACCTAAGGGATTGGGGGTTAGAATTCAATGGATAAGTTTGTCTGTATAAGAAATTACGGGTAAACAAGCTCTTAATAAACTCAAGTAGATTATTATAATTCACACATCAATTGAAAAGTGGAGGAATTTATATGTAAACGTATGAAATCAATTCTCTAACATTGTTTATATTAATTGAATTCTCATCAAATTGTTTATGTTCATTATTTCACTTGATTTTTGTTGCTCAAAATTACGTGAATTAGTAATCTAGTACTCAACTCATTCAATCACAGACGACGATATTTTGTTACTACAATAAGGATTGGTACACTTGCCAAACGTTCATCAAGTTTTTGGCGCCGTTATCGAAGATTGATTTTAGTTGATATTAGTGATCTAATTGGCTTAAGATTTGAGTTGTAGATTTTAGAAAGAAAAAAAAATTGTTCCAAATTTCTTCCTTTTGTTTTTAATTTTGTTTATTTCTTTTGTTGTGTAATTTTTGTGTAGTGTTTTCGAGTTTTTAAGTTGTTTATGCGAGGTATTGTTGCTCCAGAAGATTTGCTTTTTGATTCAGAAATTGAACGCACTGCCAGAAGTAACAGAAGTAATGCAAGTAGAAGAAAGAAAGAAAAAGAAAGAAAGAAGAAAAGAACAAAGATGAATTGAGCAAGAAGAGGATACATCAACAATGGCAGAACAACCTATGAGAAAGACTCTTCGTGATTATGTTGGAAGTCTCACATCGACTAGAGATAAGGCCAATTTATAATATATAAATGAGGTGCAAACCTCACCTTACAAGCCGGTTTTGTGGGGTTGAGTTAGGCTTAAACTCACTTTCTAATATGGTATCAGAGCCATAATTTATAATATATAAGTGAGGTGCAAATCTCACCTTACAAGCCGGTTTGTGAGGTTGAGTTAGGCTTAAACCCATTTTCTAATATGGTATCAGAGTCATGATTAGAGCATATCCTAGCGAATTCTAAGTGGGCATTTTTGTTTCTACCCCGTTGACGGGCCACTATTGAACCACCCAATTTCTACTATCACGCACGAGATGTCTATACCTCGGTGTGAAGAGGGTGTGTTGGAAGTCCCACATCGACTAGAGGTAAGGCCAATTTATAATATATAAGTGAGGTGAAAACCTCACCTTACAAGCCAGTTTTATGGGGTTGAATTAGGCTTAAACTCACTTTCTAATAGATTATTCTATGCCAAATCCTAATAGTTTCAGAACTAACATATGAGCAAGAAGAGGAGACATCAACAAAGGAGTGAGACCTCCTATTCAAGCCAACAGAATCAATTTGAAGGTACAGTTTCAGAATATCTTAATTCTCACATTTGGAGAATTTTCTTACATTATGTGATACTTGAAGATTAATGGAATTTCAGATTATGCAATTCGCTTGAGACTTTTTCTCTTTTCACTACGAGACGAAACTAAAAGTTGAATTTAATCACAATCTCAAGGAAGTATTTCTATATAGAAAGATATGACTTCAATATACACTTTTCAAATGTTCATCAGAAAGAAATTGAAAAAAAAAATACTAAAAGAAATTTGAGTTTTATTATGAAAACTTTACAAATTTCAACTCAATTCAAACTTATCAATATAATTTTTGGTGATCAATTACATAACTTATCACTTGCTTTAATATAAGAACCAATTACATTTAATTTAATTTCAATATTTTAACTATGTTAATTGAATAAAAAGGTAGCGATGTAGATAAAATATTGAACAGTGTTTCACTTAATAAATCAAAAAGTGACATTCAAATTTAATATGACCACACAAATGAATATATGATATACTCTAGGAATTGATTTAATAATGTTTTAAATATAAGGATTAAATTCAGAAAATACTACTGTTAAATTAAGAATTAAGAATATATTACAAATATAAAGATTAAATTATTATATACAACAAGAGATTAATATTTACTATAAGCAATCTCATAATCTATTAAAAATAAGCATTTACATTACATGTATATATTGATGGATTTAAAACCTAATTCAAAATTACTTTACGTTTTCAACCAATCAAAACCTAAGGTTCTAATTTTAATAATATAAGAAACAAATTATGTTTGAAAAAATAATATCTAATTTGCATGGATTCCAAAAGTATTAATTATAATATCTCATATATATATATATATATATATATATATATATATATATATATATAACAATTACTTTCCCATATAACAACCTTTGGAAAGAATAAAATCAACTTTTTGTATAAATTAAAATTAGTTTACCTACAAATTAGAAACAAAAATTTGAAGAAATGATATAAAAGAACTCATTGAAAGCAATTTTCTAACATCCCAATAAATATAAATTGAAACTATACATATATTCAGGAGTTATCAATAATAATAAGATAAAACAGTGGAATAATTCTAAGAACAGGAGCTAGAATGACCATAAGAGTTAAAACTGTACAAGAACTAGAAATCTAATACAATTTTGCTGCTTAGACCGAACGATTGTTAATTCAACTTAAGACCGAACGATATTACAAAAGGAATGTTTATACCGAACGGTTTCACCAAAACACTAGATGAACCGAACGGTTTCTAAACAACTAATTGCATAAAATCTATTTACATAACATTTATTAACCAGACGGTCCTTCGCTAGCTTTAGGATGAACACACTCTAAATCTTCTTCCAACGAATCAACATCACCTTCTGCTCACACCCAAAGGATGATCATTGCAGTGAAGAGAACGAACAGTAATAGAAGACATGACGAGAAATAAGGGTAAGCTTAGGTAATTTAATTAATCAAATCACCACATTTCAATATAGCAGTTGAATGATCAAAATAGCACATTCAATCATACATTTCACATACAAGTGTTATAGTTAAAGACCAAACATATACAATATCATAACCGACCACTATTGACATTGTCCGGACTGTATGAACCATGTAGCTCGTCGTTTTAGCACCCGGCGTGGTGTAGTAACTGGGATACACTCAACACCTGCCACCCGAGATTAGTCCTAAAACGACCATCTGGTCTTATGGTCGCGAACCTCCTGCCATTCTCACGCATGAATTACCCTCTTCTATATGATGAGGAGCAATCACAGAATATCAGGATAAAAAACGAAGCCAGAGTCTGACCACAGTCATACTTTACCAATCATCACCAATCACGAGACATTCCTCCTTGGAATTCTCTTACACAACCATGTTATTCATTTCATAACAGAACGTCATCATACTTATACATCAAATAATCAATCCGAATAATATAGTAAAATAACACTCATGAACCAAACTTAAAAGGAGTAATTCGATAGCCCATAAAACCTAACCGAACGGTAAGAATAATCTCACTCAAGAATCATGACCGAACGGTCATGTAACGTGTTGGCTCTAGTTTAAGCCGAATCCTGTTTAAAATCCAACCCATGTGACATTCTCATGGAAAGATAAAGACTTAATCATATTACTATAACTTTGGCCGAGCACTTAGAGCTTTGGCCGAGTACTTGGAGCTTTGGCCGAGCATTTACAGCTTTGGCCAAACGCTTTACAATAGGATGAAGTTCTCTTCAAGAAATCGAGTGTCAGTACAAAATCGAGCACTCTTTAAAAGACCGAGTGTCCGCAAAACCGAACACTCTTTGAAATCATATTTTTAGTATAAAACCGAGTACTTCAGATATTAAGTGCTAGTCTATAACCGAGCACCTCAGGATTGAACGCCACTAGAATCAAGAATTTGCCTAAGCTAACTAGTAAGAAAACCAATAGAACCTTAATTAACCAAATAATTTTAATTAACCAATGGCAAACCGATCGGTCATTAACTGAGATCCTTTACAGAAGAGAATTCAGTTAAGACCGAACGTACCAGAGTAAAACCAAACGTTTACAAATGACCCTCGGTCCAGATTAATGAAGTTTGCAGAATTACCACTAGTCCTATTATTACCCAGTTCTTATCATTTTAGCAATCACAAACACATTCAAACATCCACGCAAGCTCACAATATCAACCAATTCATCATCATTCAAACATACAATATTCAAAACAACGAATCATAATTAAATTACAAGCTTCCCTTACCTTTAGATCCAGAAATTGCTAAGCTTTCACAGGAATGCCGAGATGGAAACCAAATTCTAAGACGTCTTATACGTTTTGGATTGGTGAAGAAAATCCACCCTATTGTCAAGAATCGAAAACGAATTTAAGAAAGAATTTGGATAACACATGCAAGCCAAAACGATGTTTGAATGCATCAAAACCTCATGGACGAAAAAGGATTCTAACGTACCAGTCTGAGAACAGTAACTTATTCGGTGCAGATGAAAGCTCTTGACACCAGGAATACCTAATCAACAGCTGATTTTTTGATCGGAGGAAGAAGAAGGTTAGAATTTGTAGAGAGAAGGAAGGAAATTCTAGAGAAAAGGAGGAGAGTTTGGGTTTCAGAAATTTTGGAGGAGAAAGTTGCATGCAGAGAAGTGACACCGAAATTTGAAATCCCAACTTAAATACTGCCATCAAAAATCGAACGGTCCACTCTCTGATTGCCACTTGTCTTCCACTTCTCCAAAATTTATACTCCTTGCTCGGCCACCTGGATTCCACAATGCTGGAAAATTAAATGGACTTGCAAATTTTGTTTTATTTTTTAGGATTGATGATATTGTATTTACTAATAAATAATTAGATGAGGAATTAGAAGAAGAAAAAAGTGAAAGACAATGTGACATCCACGTTGAGAAACTAAGGCAAGCTCTTGGACTAATAATTTAAGGTTGAAGGGTAAAATAGAAAATGAAGGTGAATAAACAGTAAACTCCATTGATATTAATCAGTGCACATTATGAGTGATTAAGAGAATTAGAATCCTTAACTGGGACGAAAGCATTTGGCATGTTGAGTAATTAATGTTAGGAAGAAAGTTGAGGTTTGAGGAAGAAAAATAAAATAATAGATAGATAGATATTGACATCGAAACAAAGAAGGTCTCTTCGTCCACAACAACTGAATACGTAAGAGTTGAGTGGGTAGGTGCCACCCCAAATATGTGTGACTCTATTTAAAAATTTCTTAGCAAATTACCTTCACAATTTCATACAATCCCATAATTACACAATTCTTTTCAACTTAGTATACATAATAAATATATATATATATTCTCTTTATATCCACGTAAGTATTGTACACTTCAATGAAAAAAAAATATAAAAAAAAATATTATTTTTATCTTAATATTAAGTGTGAAATTTTGAATAGATGATAAGATCCTAACTATGGTTCAATTGTTTCTTTTATATGGAAAGGGTCTCTTCTTGTTAAAAAAGAAGAGATTTATTGACAAAAGGATTTTTCGACACTCAATTTACAAGAAAACTATGATATTTTATAATAGGATGAGAATAATTATAAACTAAGTATTCTTTAAAAATAATAGTTATATTTATAACATAAACATGGATTGTTAAACTTATGTTTCTATGATAAATAATAATTAATATGTCAAATTATGAAAATTTAGATTTAGTTATAATAAAAAAATATGACAAAAATATGATAAATTTGAATTGCTCTATAATGAAAAGGTTTAAAGAATTTTATTAAAGTACTGTACTCTTTAATATGTCAATTAAATCAGATAGAAACATATAAATAAAATTTTTTAAAATATTAAATTGCATTTTGATAAAATTTGTTAAATTTATTGTATTATTCTATATGGACATAGCTGGTAATATGTTTGATAACGTTTTCAAAAGACCAATTTAGTTTTGACAATAAAAAAATTATAAATAAAAGAAATCTGATCCATGCGTTTAAAATGGACCGATCTATTGTAAAGAGGTTTCTCACATTGGGAGAGATGTAATGCTTTCCCACCCTAGCTCGGATCTTGAATTAATTGGGAATAGGGCATTCAAATTAATTAATAGTATTGGACCCTACCAATGTACAAGTAGGCATGTAAACTATGAAAACAATAAATTCATATTATTTTTTTCTTTTTAATTTTCTTGGTAAAAATAATAAATTCGTCGCTTTACTTGTTTTGTAAGTTCTCCAGAGTTTGAAATAAAATTAAAAAAAAATGGTCTTCACTTCAATAAAATATATAAATGAAAAAATAAATAAAACCTAATGCATCACAAGGATATTATTTAAAAGAACACCGAAGACAGTGACTGCGTGTGGTTGCATTACACAAAGTTATAAGTAAAATTTTTAAAAAAAAAGAGTATCATATAAATATTATTTTCATAACACGACCGCGTTTTATGTTTTATATTATTAGCGTTAGAAGGCATTCTGGTACCGTCAGTGGTCGGTGTGATCCTTAACGGTTCAATAAATAGAGAAATTATATATTTTATTGTGTTTAAGATTTGTGAAACATGTTTTTTTTTTTTTCTAAATTTCTAGTATTACGAAATTATGATGTTATATATAGGTTTAATATATATGAGATTTCATCCATGCAGGTGAAATTCCAGAAAGGCCCTGGTGGCGTGAATAGATTCGAGGCAATATTTTGTTGCGACTTGCAAGGTAGTTTGGAAATTTTGATAAACGAGTACGTGGACACGAAGCCACTAGAGGTTAGGTAGTGTACACTATACACATGAAGGATTATTTTTTTAATTATATAATATATAATAATATTTTAAAAATGAGGAGGAGAAAAAATAGTTAATTAATTAATATTTGAAATGGTGGAAGATGGAAAAGTGGTCTTTAGTCAAAGCAAGAAACAGTGCAGTCGCACAACACTGCATATATACATAATTACCACTACCTATGCTGTTTGGTTTTCATACGTTGTTGTTTTCCACTTTACTTGCTTTCCCACTACCCGCAAATTATGTGTCTCTATTCACTTCCACGATGTAAGAGAAACAAGTTACGAGCTCCAAACTCTGCACTCTCAAGATCGAGATCAAGGGTTCAAGAAATTGGGTCTCACGCGTCGATGGATGGAGGTGCTGTAAACCAGCCACAACACAAATCAAGGTATTGGCGTGCCTCAATTTGAATACATGGCTTCTTACAAAAACAAGCCATGTACTTTGATTGAGCCGCGTCAATATCTTATTTTGCACTTCTTTCCATCTCTTACACATGCATCTCGCTATCTCAAACCCAGGTTTCTATTCTATCTCATTATTCTCTATTTTCTCTTCTTCTTCCTCTCTTATTCATAACTTTCAGAACATTAATTACAGTTACAATCTATTAATTAAGCAGAATTCATTGCACAAACTGTTTCTCTAGGTGTAATAGGATTGATATCCCTAGTTTGGCTGTTTGATTTTAACCCTTCAGAATAAACCTTTTTTCTATCTTTCTTTTTCTCGTTTTCCCAAGAAATATACTTGAATAACACACTAGTATATAATTACATGATTATACAGTAGATATATATGCATAATTTAGCAATTATGTATATAAACGTCAGCAGTAGGTAAAATAGACGTATCAGGTTGACCACAATCTGTAAATTTTTATATATTATCACCAATTGTTATGTTTGATATATTGTTATGTAATTATATGCATAAAACGATGTAGCTAAGAGAGCATGAAGATGAGTTTTATTTGTATGTACTGAGTTTTGAAGTGGAATACGTTATTTTTAGCTCATAGCTGCAGAAATAAATGAGTTGTGGAAATAATTGACATGTATCGGCCATGTCAGATCATATATCATGTTGCCATTACTAAGGTCATCTTAGATGCTAAATATATATGAGGTTAGAGTGACCAAATTAAGAAAGAAAAAAAGTAAAAAGGTTTTGATAGTATTATACACGTGTTTTAAATATTTATGAAAATAAAAATAAAAAGTTACGTATGAGAAATGTTTATTATTTAGATCCCATTGATAATTGAATGTGATGAATATGGTGGAAAGGAAGAGGGAAATTTGTTGCTCCCCTGAAGGTGAATGGTAGAAAGAGACTCATAATAAATTGTGGATGGAGGCTAGGGTGTGTACCATCCAACCAAATGGTCCATGTTGGATATTTTTATTTATTTTTAATAAATGGATAATGATATCCTTCCAAAAAAAAACACTACAGTAATAAATTTAGATTTCTGGTACCAATCGTTCGTGTCTCTAATCTACCTGTTAGCTGTTACAGATCGTATAATCAATCCATTGATGTCGTGTTTTTTGACAACCACCCATGTTTTTTTCTGGGATTTTCCATCAAACATGCTTTTTAAAAAATGAGTTTAAAATTTAATTTAATTCAACAAAATCGATTGTAATGTAAAATTTATGTGAAAGGTTTTAGAGGCTAAAGATATGGTCCTGTAGGTATAAATGAAAATTGAAATTGAATTGTTTTAGAGAAGATGATAGAGACGAGTTGGAGGGAGGGGACACAGAAGAGTTAATGAAGGTAAGCTAAGTCATTGAAGATGCAAACTCATCAAGTGGGGTCTCTTACCCTTTTCTTTTCCCTTTATATTCCTTCATCTAGCTAGATAGTTCCATGTCCTACCCTTCAATTCTCCTATTATTATGTTCTTTTTAATAATTATACGATAAAGTTAATTTAAAATATATAATAGATATAAATTTCATTTTATAAATTAGTTGTAAGGTTGAATTAAATTTAAAATTTATTTTTTTTATCATGATATAAAACTAAACTACATCAATTCATAATATGTAATTAATTATTTATATTTTGATTCTTTTACTTTTTATACGTTTGTATTTTAATTAATTGAAGTATTTAAATGGGAATAATACATATAGGGTTTATTCATTCCTTTTCAAAGGCTATAGACTATAACTTGATGAGTCTTCAGTTTTTTCTACTTTGTCGTTAGGGAACGGTTTCCTCTGTTACTGCCAATATACTATGTGCCTCTCCAAAATAGGATATATAATAGCTACTGTATTTCTAACCCAATTTAATACAGTGAATGGGAGACTACTATTATGTACTTGTTAAAAATAAAATAAATAAAAAATATGAAATGAATATAAAAAAATTGTATTTATGAAAATATTTTTTTTAATCGATGATTTGAACATAATCGTAGTCTATTAGGTTTTGTCTTGACTCGAAACAAAATCAAAATCAAAGAGCCCACTAGAAAGGATAGGATTGGATTTGGACAAAATGATAGGCATCTACATTATCCAACTAGCTCTTTGCTTTCCCATTTAAAGGTCCTTTTCCTTTTGTTTTATTCATCAAGAATTTTCCTAATCGCTATTATCACTACCAAAGTTCTATATGTTAACGACAAGAAAATAAAATGCTAGAAAGTTGTTAGCTTAACAACACACTGTTGGAACTATTCCACAATTTTGAAAAATTATATCCTAAATATTTTATTTTATATTTTTTTTCTCGTAAAAAAAGAAAACACTTTATTCGAATGATCTTTGTTAAATATTAAATTTCAAGATATGATGACTCAATTTTTTTTTTAATTTTTTTTTTGGAATTAGTTGAATTAAACAAAGACTTACTTTATCTAGTAAAAATCTAGGGATTAATACAAACACTATATATCGACCAACATGATATGCTAATACTACGTGCTAAATTTACCACACTAAAAAAAATGCATGATAATTATTCGTATTGTATCTTACCGTATTCTGGCATCACCGAATGACAAACAACCTAGGTGATTTTAAGGCCGATCCTCTAGGACAACCATCTAAGTCGATTATTAAGTCGACTTTTTAGGCCGATCACCAGACTGATTACTCAGGTCGACCACATGATTAGATTATAAACGATAATAACTCATTAAACCCCTAATGCAGATTAAGGTGTGATTGGATCGTCATTAGGTCAGCAAAAGGTAAAGGTCCATCACAACTAGCTAGTATAAACAAAGGTCCCATGTATGATTTTAAAAACACGATGCACAATATATACATTACTTATGCCAACCGTTCTGTTACATTACTAACTTGAGCGTCGGAGTACCTTTGACACCGTCCACCCGGCTTAAACAAGGAGAAGGGAGAGCGAGCAACGTAACTTAGAGGATGAAGAACAACTACGGAGCCCGTCCGGTCTTTTGGACAAGGAAAAGAGAGAGTGAGCAAAGTAACTTGGAAGACAGAGGACAACTAAGGAGCCCGTCCGGTCTTCGAGACAACCTGAAGTGCTTTGAGTAAGGTCCATCTAATCTTCAAGACAACCTGGAGTGCTTTGAGTAATAACCTCAATCTTATACCCAAAATACGTAACAATGGAGATAAGTATATAATTATTAATATACATCTCTTTTATGGTATAATTGATTGAAATATATTATATTTTAAATATATATCTTTCAACTGTTAAGCCCTAATATCTTTTAATTAATCATTTTAAAAGAAGTAATGGAATTTTTCTGAAATAAATAAGGCAGTTCGTTATGAATGTATTTTTTTATTTTCACTTTTAATTATGAAGATGTTACATTTTTTTTCAAAAATATCTGCGCGAAGTTAAAAGCAATTTTTTTTGACAAAAAATAAAATAAAAGGTGATGAAAACATAACTTGACATTTTCGCTATTAGAAATAAAAATAAATTTGATGATTGAAACTGTAAAATGGTTTTTAATAGAAAAAAAATTGTTTTATTATAGTAACAAGCGCATTAAAATAATTAATACCTCTTTTGGACCCTTAAAAGAGATATTGTGTTCAAAATGGTCCTATCTTTTTTAAAAAGTTATAAACGATCCCAACTTGTGAAAAAATGGGTCAAGTTAATCCTTTTTGCTAACAGCGTAAAAAATGTAACAGTGCAGCTGCCTCGTTGGCCAAAACTTAATAAGTTGTCCACTTTTCCTGATATGTGGCACACTACGTGTCAATATTGAATTTAAAAAAAAAAATTGCTTGCCACATCAACTTCATCTTCTACCTCTAAAAACGTTAGAATCACAAACCGTCGCCATCAACACCTTAGACCACCACTAAGGCTACTAGCTTTTTCCTAACAACCAAATCACATTTTCCTCCTCCATGTGCCACTGCAACGAAACCAAAAGACTACCATCATCTAGAGTCGTGGTAAAACGAGTCAACAAATCAACTGTATTCATAAGACAATATAAATCAAATGCTATAACATGCTCACGTTTTCTCTTAGTGTCATAGCAATCCCAAGCAGTTGACCTTCCCCGATCTTAAATGTGGCAAGAGAAGCCCTAGCCTGAGTCTTCACGGGAATCTACCCTGTGATCATTGCTAGATCACTTATTGTCGCGTCCAAACTCTTGGAATTTTGTGCAGGGTCTCCAATATTGTAGTTAACCACAATCTTCTTAAATTTAGGCACTTGAAATGAAGATAAAACCCAACATTGCAAAAATTGAAGGACTTGCGAAAACCTGCAAAAATCAAATTCCTCGTAGGACAGAAAATCTCAAATTAGGAACCCTAATCGCAAATAAAAAACACCCAACCCTCTCGCGAAAATCACCCAACCAAGATTCGTCATTAGCGCATCAAACTCTTCGAACCTGCAAGCAAACCCTTCATTGTCAGTCTTCATCGCGCCATCAACATTTGCATCTTCTTCAACGCAGAGCAAGCAGCCCCTACCCTCTGTCAAAATATTTTTTTTAAAAAAATTTAAATTTTACACATCATTTAACCTCACACTGCTACACAATGACATAAACTAAACACGTCACTATGTTTTGTCCAGGTGACAGCTACACTGTTAAAAATTTAACGTCGTAACAAAAAGAAAAATTAACTTAAACAGTTTTTTCACAAGTTGAAACCATTTTAACATTTTAAAATTTTAAAAAAGATAGGAGGAATTTAAATATTTCTCCTACCAAAAGGTTATTAAGCCTTAATATTTTATGATACATGAAAAGTTATTATTTTGTTCACCGATAAAAAGAAATTACCTTATAGACATGTCGTAAATACAAATATCTTTCCGAGTGTACCAAATGAAAAATTACTTTAATATTACACATCTTTTAGTTAAATGTTATATATAAATCTTTTCTTTCACTGTGTTAACTGACACATTATTTAAATGACTGAATCCAACGTCACTTATATGCTCCTATCTACTGAGTAAAAATAATTTGCATATAATTAAACTCATGGATAATTACTTGCAATTTTAATTTTGAATATTGCAGTGATACATACTATATCTAATTATAAAATTTCATCATTAATAATAACATAGTTGAAAACTAATTAAACTGCATGGACTTAACAAAATATCGATATTTTGTTAGAAAATTAGACCTGCGCATTGTTAATAAGTATAGAAATGGTGGATGCATGTATCATGTATCATTGTCTAAAACGTGAATAGAATAATCAATATTTTTTTAATACAGATTTATGATTTTAAAATAAAAATTAATATTATCTAAAAAATATGACTCAAGAGAAAGCGTGACACGGTCAAATAACCACTAAATAATGGTAAAACAAATTTATAATACATGTATTAAAATTATTTTAAATAATATAAACATTTACGTATATAATTTATACAACGGTCTTAAACAAATCTTTCATGAACAAGAAATTTTCATTTCAATCAATTTCGACTTTCTAATATTCATATATTTCTATATCTAAAAAAAATTCTGTAATATTATCTGGGCTATGTCATAATACAAAATTTATGCGAACTCTATTTTATTATTATTATTTATTATCTTTCATCTATTCATATGGGTAAACAAAATTAAAATAAAAAATTTAAAAATTATATTTTTCTATAAATGGGCTTACCAGAACTTAAATCCAATATGAATAACTAATCCAAACTAGTAAGCAATCTACATAATCCATATTTACATTCCAAAAAGTTATTTTTATTGAATTCCGTTTGGGCTAAATTAGTATGGGCCCAAATTTGACTCAACCTCATCATTCTGAGGCCCAATGCACGCTCTTATGCATCTTTCCCTTTCTTTGCTTTTTGTTCCCTCTCTTCTCCTCCTTTTGCGCTATCAACTCTATTACAATTTCTTCTCTAGACAGGAATGACAAACATACATGTTTGTAGTGTTGAGTATTTACGAATACTGGATATATTTAATATACTTGACAGATGAAATTCGTAATCAATAATTGGTATTTATGAATAATGGATAATATCTGTTTATAACCTGTATTATTTATATTTGTAAGTATTTATAATTTATAAAAATAAAATTAAAAATTTAATTTATATTTTATTAAGTTAAATTTAATTAAAATTTAATTTATATTTGTTGAAAGGGGGAACTCTTTTAAGTTTGACAAAGTGTGTTTTTTTTATGATAAATTTGTTAAATGTTTTTTTTAGGTTATTAAATTGTTATGTAAATAGATTCTTGATTAGATAGAATAGCAAAATTATATACTATTTTAATCGATTAAGTATAAATCATAATCACTTAAAGTGGGTCAGAGTCACACCAGGAAAATGTTTTATGTTTTAATCGATTAAAGAATTAACCTAATCAGTTAAAATAATGAGTTGAGCCTAATTGATTATGAAAATAACATAATCGATTAAATGCATCAGTTTTATAACTAGATTATATATATGTACTCTAACTCACTTTTAGGTACGAAGAAAATTCTAATTTTAATTAAAAAACTTAAGCAAGAATACCTCCAGAACTATCTTAAACATTCTTGGAGGCATCAATCATAGTTTTGAAGAAATTCAAGATACAAGGCTTAAAGAAAAGGAGAGTGATAAATCATGAATTATGTTGTGTTTAACTGTGATATCTGCACTAACTGGTGCATCTAGATTCTACAATTCTTGCAATTTGTGTTTGTCTTTGTTGGTTAGGCAAGACTTTGAGAGAGAGTATGTGTAGTCTCTCTAGATTAGAATTTTTGTGTATTAGAGTGTGGTGAGGATACATTGAGAAATTCTTGTATTCTTGACTATTTTAATCTAGTGAATTTCCTCCAACTCAAGTTGTTGAATGATGATTGAATGTAGACACAGTTGACAGTCGAACCAGCATAAATATTTTGTGTTCTTTTATCTTGTTTCTGTATTTTACTTTGTTGGTAAGAAAATTCTTTGAAAACAGCATCAAGAACTTAAATTTTTTTAAAGTTTGTAAAAATCTGATTCCAATCTAATTCCCTCTTGCGATTGAGATATAATAGTTTTAATTTTAACAATATTTAATTTAATTTATATTATATTTTATAATTTTTTTAAATCTATTTTAAAAAATTATAAAATATTTTTTTTTTGAAAAATCTGTGAATATACACTACGGATTTTAAAAACCTCGTGAATATTTTTTAAATGAAAATCCAATATATATGTTGAAAGTTTCATATCGATTAAATTAAATTAAAAACCAATTTAAAATTCATTTCTTATCATTATAACAAATTATTGTTTTTTTATAATCGAGTAACTGATATATACTATTTATTTGTTGATCCATTATTCTCTCTAGTTCCAGATCTTCTTATTTAGAAATGTAAATCCGACCTTAATCCAATCCTAATTGATCTAAAATTTAAAAGAGTGATAATTTTTTTATTTCCTATTTTCTCCTCTATCTTTTTACCGTCTTTTTATCATAAGATTTTGTTGAAATCGTTGTTGCTGTGAGCGTGTTTTTTTTTATTTCTTTTATTGTGGGTTTATTTATTTTATAATTGCGTATGTGATATTTTTCTTAATTTATGCTCTTTCAGATAAAAAAGCACGGAAGTTTAATATACAACCAACAAAGTATTTGCTATTTACAAGAAATTTGGTGTTCACATGAGGTAAAACTATAGTGTAATTTTTAATCATATTACCGATTTGGATAAATTTTTAAAAATTACCCAAATGGGTAAGTTGTGTTTGAGAAACACAAACTTCAAAAATACAGATTTAATGATAGTCTACATCCCTTCTTTTGTGAAAAATTAAAATTATCTCTTAATATTTACTGTTAACATAGATGTATCATTAATTCTGCATCCTTATATATATGACACACTAAGCAGTTCCGACGTGCTTATTTGTAATCTTATATAATTCCATTTTCCATATCTGGACTTTTTTTTATATCAGTTATGTTAACTGATATAGAAAAGTACTTATTCTACATAGCCCAGATTTAACGTTAAGGTTATCTAACTCGTTAGTGAAATGAAAACAATGCAAAAAGGAGATAAAACAGGAAAAAGTGAACAAATTTCAAAATGACATCAAACCCTAATCTATACATTTTAGATAAAAGAAAGACTCAACAGTAAATAAACAAGAAGAACAACTCAAGTGTTGCAAGAAATTTAAAGAAAAATATTTTTTTAACAATTACTTTTAATAATTTTTTTATAATTTTTACGTAATATTTTGTGATTGGTGTGTTTTAAATATACGGATCAATAAAATAGTGACACATAATCAATTGTGTTGAAAGTTTTACATCGACTAAAAATAAGACTAATTTATAATATATAAATGAAATACAAATCTTATTTTATAAGTCGGTTTAATGTGATTGAGTTAGATTTAAGTGAATATCTTAATATAATAATTAGAATATATACTAATGTGATTTCTTGTCAGTTGAGTCATTTTCTTAAAAAAGAAAAGCAATACGAATAAGAATTAAAAGTTATATATAAACAAAAGAAACCGCTGAACACTTTTTTAAATGAGTGATTTTTATTTTGCTGTAACTTTGAAAAAGGCACAACACTTTATCTAGAAAGTTAAACTCTCTTTTTTTTTTAAGAAAAGTCATCCGAAAGCTCTGCATGTTTTCCAAATGTTGTATTAGTGCCCTATTCAAAGTGTATTTATGATGCAGTGAATTTTCACCCTTTGAAGAAAAACAACTTCGTGTTAACAGTTTAGCCATTAAACTTTTTACTTTCTAGCTAAATTTTACTGTCTCAAATTTCATTAAAAAAAAAACTTATTTAACGGGTTTATTGATTTTAGAAATAATATTTTGATACGTGTAACTTTTTTACATTCCTTTGTTATTTTTTTAATTTTATTTTAAATATAAAAAATTATTTTTTTACTAATTATATTATTTTTATAATATATATCAAATAAATGTAATAATTATATATCACTCTAGTGTTGCTCTGTTAGTTTGATTGGGAGAGTTTCTCTTCTACATCCCTTGCTTGCTTTTCCTTCCTATTCCTATTAACTTAAAAGAGAAAAGATAGTCTGTTCATCCAACCTAACAGTTAAATTTGCAATTTTTTATACCTTTTTTCTTTAAGATAAATTTGGTATTATTAGTAATTAATTCAGGGTATATATTTTTTGTCTTATTTATTATTAAGATAAAAACAGTATGATATACGAGAAAAAGAAAAACTATGTGTAAATAATAAACTTTATTAACTCTATATAAATATTAGTTTAGTTTAAAAATGGTATTTTTAACCTCCAAAAATTATTAGTTAAAATTCATAACTCGTATAAAATGTTTATCGTAGATAGCTTTTACTATAAAATATGTTCACTTATTTTAAATTTTAGCCCAACTATATTTTTACAGCTTTTATTTCAATCTCGAATATATATAAAATAATTTATAAATAAACTAAGATAGTGTGGGAACTATTTTATATTTTATTTCAAAAATTATGATTACTCTTTTTATATATATTACAAGGAAACTAAATTTAAAATAAAAAAATAACTAATAGTTGATTGAGTTATCATGTAATAAACTAAAAATTATTGATATTTAAAATAATATTTATTATTAATAAAAATATTATAACTAATTTATAATTAAATTTTAATTTAATCTTTATATTAGTTATTTACGTAATTATTATTAATTTTAAATTAGTCTTCTATCTAAAAATAAAGACTAATTGATAATCAATAATAATAAATAACTCGAACATTGATAGGTAACGTAAAAATTCATGAACTTATTATAAAATTTTATTAAAAATACAAATTATATTAGATACAAATGATTTTTAATTTATAAAATATTACTTAATTTAATGATTAATTATTTCTTGTCTCTTTGGTATAAAAAGTTTTATCTTTTAACAATAATTATTTAATGATGTAATGCCATTAATTATTTGTTTTTAAATATTGATTAGTAATCAATAGTGCATTGATCTTGGTTTTAATTTTTTTAAAAATAAATAGAGTGAAAATGCTTAATAAAAGGGTATTAAATATATATTAAATGTTGAAATAAATATAATAATAAATTCATTCAAACTTTCACAAGTAAATGAACAATTAATAGACTTCATTTCCTAATTGAATATCTGCATAATGTAATACTTGCTTTTAAATTCTTTAAAAATGATTTTCAAAAATTAAAATTAATGTTTTAAATTATTTTATCACGTCACAATAATACTTTTATAACATAAAAATCATAAATTTTTTGTTCAGCGCCTTTCACCTTTCATAAATTAAAAAATAATTTTAAACATTCAAACTTATATTTTTATGATTTACTTTCAAAGATACATTCATAACATATATGAAACACTTCTTCTACTCACAAATATTAAAAGAGGGGTTAGATTATTCTAGAATAATTCTTGATAAAATAACCTTCTCCAATAATTTTTTATATAACTTATATTTTATTAATTCAACCATTATATATTTTGATAGTTCAATAAATTATAGGCTATTTGATTTTTTTCATCAATGCTACAGTCAACACTTATTAATTTTATCGTTATATATAATACATGTTAATTAAATTTAGTCAATAATCAAATTTATTATATAGTTTTGAATAACTTTATTTATCAAATAATAATTAATCAATATTAATGTCATTAAATGTTTTTCACACTTAATTAATATCTTTTTTTTTATTTTGATATATTTTCAACCTCGTATATGACTTTACAATAATTATAGAACAATTAAAAATTTCAAGATATGGTAATTATTTATTGATTGACATTGTAAATTTTGTTTAGAAGAACTGATTAAGAGGCTTATTGATTGATCGCTAGGAACATTTCACTATTATTTTAGTGATATTATTTGTGACTGAGTTTCAAAGATTTTGAGATAATTATTGATTTAGGTCTTTCCCTTTAGATAATTGCAGTTTTTTTTTTCTAATATTTATTATTTTTAAAATAAACTTAGTCAAGTGCTATGCTTTCATTTCAATTTGACCAATTACTTTGTGTTGATTCAATTTAATTTACAGTTCAGAAATATATAAACTTGAATAAATCAGCCCAACCTTACTTGAATATGTACACACATTATTATAATATATTTAAACTATTAAATATTAATTATAAAGAATTATAATTTTTTGTTTTGATTAATTATTAACAGTCAAAATGTATATTACAGACAATGGAAAATGCATTAATTATTGAAATAATCCAAAATGTTATTATGAATAAAAGTCAAAAGTTAGACAACCAAGATAAATATGATTTATGTTTTCTAATGAAAAAACAATTATTTAAAACACTGATAATACATTTAGATAATTATGATTTGAATTCGAAAATGGGTATATAATGAATAAGCATGCTTTTGGACAGCTAATTTATTTATTTTTATGAAAAATGCATATATTGAGATTTCAAAATAATATGATCATTAAAACTCATATCCATTAATAAACTGAAAATGGAGAAAATGATTCCATAAATGGCTTAATAATTTTCATTACTGAAATTTTGGGACATAAAAGAAAACACTTAGAAGTCTATTACAAGAAAAATGTGAAGCCATCACCTTTTTCTCAGACTTCTCCTATACACTATTTCCTTTCTTTACTTTCCTCATATTTTCAACTAAAATTCTCCTTTATTATTCTTACATTTAAAATAAAAGAGTAATCACTGCACGACATATTATTCAACCTAATAAATTTGTAACGAGTAAAATTTAAATCTAATTCAACTTTAAAATTAATTTGTAAAATGCGAGAATTTTTTTTTTATATAATTTGAATATTCATTTTACATTTTTCTTTTTAATTATATAGCCTCAAATTATTTCTTATTTATAGAAAAAAACAAAAAGAAATTATTTATTAAAATAATTAAAAGTACAATATAATATATTGTAGTGGAGTGAAAAAAAAGAGGTGAAAATGAAAAGCAGGAGAAAGAACGTAGCACAGAGCATGCAAATCGGAGCGAAATTATAGGTCACACCTCTAATGACATATTTCACCCTTTGTCTCTCTTTCTTAGTTTTTTCTTTGTTTCGAAACACCAAATTAACCTTAGCAACGCTACCTTTGCATTTGGCCTGGGCCCCACACGCTCTTCTTTCTTTCTCTTTCTCTCTCTGCATCTCCCAGTTTCTTCTTCTCCATAAAATCCAAGTTTCAACATCAAATCCAAACAAAACAGAAAACGAAGCAAAGAGAAGACAAAGGGCAGAAGGGTTTGTTCCCTTTATATCTCTCTGTCTCTTCTTCATTCTTCACCACCATTTCATCTCTCCTCTCTCTCTTTCTCTCTCTCTCTTCCACCCTTTTCCATTCATTCTCCTGAGAGGAGAGAGACAACACCAACAGCAACATCACCATCTCTCTATAATTAAACAAAACAAACATTCTCGTATACACCACCTTCTCCTGTAACGCCCGGACCTCGCATTCTGTGAATTGTAGCTGTTATGGCGCGGACATTCTCCAACAACGACAGCACCAACGATGAAACAGGCGATGACAGCAATGCTACAACGAAGGAAGAGGGCGAGGTCAAAGGTCGCGTGAGGAAGGGGCCCTGGACCCCATCCGAAGACGCCATCCTTGTAGAGTACGTGAAGAAGCACGGTGAAGGGAATTGGAACTCTGTGCACAAGAATTCTGGGTTGTACAGGTGCGGCAAAAGTTGCAGACTTCGCTGGGCAAACCATCTCAGGCCTAATCTCAAGAAAGGTGCATTCTCTCCTGAGGAAGAACAAATCATCATCGACCTTCATTCCAAGCTTGGAAACAAATGGGCCCGAATGGCCGCACAGGTATATCTATATCTATATCTTTACATAAAAATGCTTACTTAAACTTTTTGGGGTTTGTTTCTTTTTTTTGGCTTATGTTCGTGTCATCATCGTTTCTCTTCTTTTATGTGTTTAATTCATTTGCTTATGGTTAGTGCAGCCTTTTTCCTTTTTCGATTTCGGAAGTGAACTCCCTTTGGTTTGTAATTTGTTCCATCTGTGATTTGATCGTGCTGTCTGGTGGCGTGGATCTTTTCAACCATCCTTGCTGTTGACATGATTTGCATGTTTTTTGCTTCTTAGCCTCTTTTCTTTTTTACTTTCCTGATTTGTATCTGCTTGAGATCTGCTAAATTTGATTTAAAAGCTATCCATCGATGGCAAAGAACCAGAGACAAAGAAGGGGTTACCTTCCTGCTCTATGTGCTTATCTGTTTTTGTTGGGATACAATTTTACTGGGTTTAGTTTCCAGCAATGATTATCAGTAAAACATTAAATGTTGAAGCTTTTGTCATAAAAATAGTTAAACTCGCTTTCTTACCCTTTTGAACTTTAATGGAGTTTATTTTTTGGCTTGTTTTCCCTTTTCGTTTTAATTAATTACAGTTTCATGCATTTTGTCAGATTTTGGATTTTGTATGAGCTGACCTCAGTCTTTTTGTCTGAATATATGGAATTGGAATCTTTGTTTATTTCTTTCAACAACGTACTTTCATCAGGACCCACTCGAGTTTTCTTTTGCCAAGGCTAAACACCAAACTTTATCACACTTTACGTGATTTGGTTCGCCCACTACTTGTTTCTCTCACCATCTTTATCATGTTTCTGGTTTCAGTTACCTGGCAGGACCGACAATGAAATAAAAAACTTTTGGAACACCAGAATGAAAAGGCGTCAGAGAGCAGGGTTACCCATTTATCCTCCTGAGCTGCATGCAGAAGCCACTGCATGCCATGTACAACACTGCTACTTGGAACACCAACCTCATTCATCATTTGCTTTACTCCTATCTTCTTGTTACCCCAAGAAGCTCAATGACCCTAGCCAAACCAACGGTTTCAATGCCAATCCGCTGCAAAACCATCCTGATTCTGCCAACTGTTACATTAATCCAACCCAGAGGCACTTCAAGTTTTCCAATGACAATGGTGGAAGCACAAATCTTGCTTTGCCATTATCTCCTCTTTCTCAATATGGATCATCATCATCCACCCTTCTTAACCACAGTTTTGGTGACCATGGAATTATATCAGGGTCCCCATATGAATCCTTTCCTTTGGTGTCAGGGTCCACCCCTGACATTTCTTCCAATCAAACACCAACCCCTGCTTCATCCTATGCTAGTGGTGTTGATGGCCTGATGGGATCTTCAACCATGGCTAATAATAATAATAATAACAATGACTACTATGAAGTTGCACCGTTGTCACCTCCAGGAAACAGTGGACTGCTGGATGCTCTAGTGATGGAGGCTCAAGGACTTTCTCACAATGACAAGTCCAAGAAAGAGGAGGACCCGACCCTTGCTGGAAAACTATCGTGTAAGAGAAAGAACATGGAATATGCGGATGAGGGACGCACTGAACCTATGGTGTCAGCCATGAAGAAGAACAGTAGAAACAGTACTAGTACTGAAAACCAGAGGGATGATGATAATAGCTTCTCTCAATTGTCAAAAGGTGAAACTTTTTCACTTTTGTGGTTGTTTCATATACTTTTTCACTCAATTGTCAGGAAATTTATTAATAAAGCTGTCGTGATGTGTTAAATTTTCATGATTTGGATGTGTAATATGCAGGAAAGAAAGTGATGAGAGAGGATCCGATGGAAGAGATGAACTCGATGGACGATGATTTGTTTAGTCTGCTGAATCAGTTTCCATTAGAAACGCCAATGCCTGAGTGGTACCGTAGAGGGGAGAGTCAGTCATTGGGACTTGAAAATGAGCCGAATGCTTCACCACCTGACCCCGCTGATCAAGAGTATGCTTGGACTCTAGGAACTTGCTGGAACAACATGCCCAGCATATGCTAAATATAGCTTCTCGACAAAAATCTATGTCTTCTGTAATCATTACAGAACCAATTTAAAACCTCATTGTGAAGTAGATGTATGCAAATTAAACCCATATGGTATGTGTTAGAATTTAGAGATATTGAGTTAGCTAGCTAGGCTCATTAACTATTTCAAACCGCATGCACCATGCCACCCATATTCCATCTTCCTTATTTCATATTCCATATCTTTGCCTTCCTCTCTCAGAAACAAATGGCTTGGTGTGAGAGTTAGACTTCAAATGTTTGTTTGTTTGTTTCCATTTGTAGTTAATTTTAGTTCTTCCTTGTGCAATTAGAGAAACAGTGCTGCAAAGGTTGCATCTCGCTCGTTTAGCATCCTATAGAATTAATGTTTGTGTACGTGTGTGTGTTATCATATGCTTTATTAGACTTTCCGAAACCAGGTTTCTTGGAACTGTAGCAGATTTACAATAGCATAAGTTGGTTCGTAACAGTATCTCCTTGCCCTAACGTAAAGAATGCTGTAGTAATCTGTTCCTAGGTTGATAATGATCTGATGAATTATGACTAATAATTTATTCATCATTTATCAGGTATATACGTGATTTTAAAATGTCCTGTATAGGAATACTATATTATGATTCCTTTCGTTTATGCAGCTAAACTGATATGGCTCTTAATTATAGGTGAAATTGATAATTGAGGTTAACTAAGACAAGTATCAGAAAAAGAAAAATAGTTTTAAGCGTGTTCAATCACATTTCCTGAGTAGTATATATATAATTTGGTAATAAATGTGAATAAACCTAGATGAATTACTTTTTCACTGTTACTATTTATATATATTTCTCTACATCTAATTTACTTAATTTTATTACAATTAACTTGAAAAAAGTCGTTGTTAATTAGTGATAATATTTTTCAGTGACAATGTTACTAATATGGACTAATGTGCTAATTGAAATGTGGAAGGGATTAAAATGCAACATTTGAATTAAGGAATTAAATTTAATCATTTTTAATAGTTATTTTCTCTGAAACAATTTTTATTATATTTATTTTTGGGTTGAAGGAATTTAATGTGATTTTTTTTAATAAAATTCTAATCGTTATTATTAATAATAAAATAAATTAAAGAAAAACATAATGTCTCACGTTAGGCATAGAGGAATCCCCGTCTAATTAGTTTATAACTTATTATCTCATCTTGTTTTTCTTTGTGGCTGTGAATTACCAAAAAAAAAATGAAAGAGATCACCTGTCTTAATTAATAATCTAAATGTTTTTTCAAATATTCATCATTAATATCTCATCTAGTGACAAAACACATCAATGCAAAAACGACAAAATGTTGAATTTAAATTGTGGGCTTTCATGTATATGTTAAATTAAATATGCAAGCGTTAAATTATTAATTATTATTAATGATAAAAATACTGATATAATATATTTAATGAGAATATAAAGAATTAGTTTTAAAATATTAAAAATTAACTATTAATAAAACATGTTCAGATAATTGAAAAAAAATGTTTATTCATATAGTTTAAAAGTTAAAAGGTATAATACACATTTTGACAATTTTCAAATGAATGAAATCTAATTAAATGTGTTGGAAATTTTATTTATTTCAAAATTTAAATATTTAGTGGAAACAAAAACGGTATCTTTAATCTAAGGTACTCTTAATTTGGTAAAAGAAATAAATAAAGGATTTAAACAGAGAGTGTTTTCTCATAGTTGATTTAAATATTTGGTTAAATAGTTTTACAGGACTTAAATTTAAACTCAAAATTGTATTTTTTTTAATTTTTACATACTTATAATTCTTAAACTTCAAAAATAAATAAATATAGTTATTTTAATTCAATAACATTATTATTATTATTTATTTCAAACAACATTATTAAGTTCAAACGTCAATTTAAGAACTATATCTATTTATATTTTTTAAGTTTTAAAATTAAACTGTATCGTTTGAAAATAATAATAAATTTAAATTTTTATGTTAAAGTTTAAAAACTAAAAATATATTAAATTTCTAAAATATTAATAAAGGTAGGTAAGTATGTGTAAACATAATATTATCATATAAAGAAAATTCATATTTTTTTGCGTACACACTGTTTTTCGTTTCAAATTTATCGTTTAATAAGTTATAATTTACCAATTTTATCTTGCGGGTGAATGTTTTTAAATTTAACTGTTTTTCTTTTTCAATTCAACTCTTTTTTATATTTAAATATTTTTTAAAACCAAGCTAACTATTTATAATTAAGTATTAATGAACAAAAAAGTATCTACAATACGATTACAAAAAAATATTTATATTTACTTTAATAATTATATCTCTATTATTTTTTGTTATCATTACAAATGTGAACAAACATGCAGTGAATGTGTTTTTATTGGTTAAAATGAATACAAATTTGTTTATTTTTAAAATAAAAATAGAGAGACACATAGAAAAAAAGCAAAAAAAAACTGCTTAGCTTATTAAATAAACACTTTGTTAAAAAAACACAAACAAACTCATCTAAAGTCTGCTTAATTGTTATCGAATATTTTTTTCTATAAGAAACGACTGTGTAAAACTTATAAGTTTTTCTTTATAAATTATTCTCAATATAAATATTAAAATAAATTACAGAACATATATTTATTATATAATAGTTATTTTTAGAAATTCTCTTAATCACATACATAATAACTGGTAAAATATATAAATAACTGATGTGATAAAATAAAATAAATAAACTGTACACCGCCTAAAATTAAGAAAAGAAACGTTAATAATACATTCTTTGTTATTAACTAAAATTTATCGAAAAGTTATATTTTCTATATGTAACTTATGATTTAACGAATACTTTTTACATTTTAATAAATTATAACATGATAAAAGAACATCACTAGTGGAAGAATTACAAAATGACTTTTTATAACGTAGTTATAGTTCTGAACGATATAAGACATTTATTATAACGTATTTTTTGAAGTACGTTATGCAATATATTATAAAGTAAATTTTTGAAGTCCGTCATAATATACGCAGTTTATTATAGAACTTTCATTTGTACGCTATAATATGTGCAGTTTTTTATAACGAATTTCTATTTGTACGTTATAATATGACAAAAGGTATTATGACGTAAAAGTTTTTGTACGTTATAATATGTGCTTTTTTAAAAAAAATATTGATTATTACATTTGACATCCAATGAAATTATACCTGTATTATCATCTCACCCAATCAATTTATAATCAATATCACTTTCAAATAAACAAATTTAATGAAACAAACAAAATAGAATTCATTTCAATCTTTAAATAGTCTAATAATATTTAATACATTGTTTATGCATGAAACTATATATTAAATCCAAATGTACATATACTATTGAATTGTAGCCAAGTTTCTACTAATACTTAAAATAAAAGAAGCCTAGTTCCTTCTAATGCGTCTATTGTCTACCATTGACTACAATCAGCCGGATGCCTTATCTGACCATCTCTTTTACGTTCATCTGCATGCCATCTAATGAGTTTTGCATCTTTGACATTAGCAAATAATCTTTTAAACCTTGGAATTATAGGAAGATACCACAACACCTTTGCTGGAACACCCTTCCTCACATCATCTTCAAAGTCACCATCTTTTTGCTTGTATCTTGATAACCCACAATGTGGACATTGATGTAACTTTTCATATTCCTTCCTATACAGCACACAATCGTTCGGACAAGCATGAATCTTTTTATACTCCATACCCATTGGACATAATATCTTCTTCGCATCATAATTAGATGTTGGTATCGTGTTACCTTCAGGAAGAATGTCACTCACTAACTCAAGCAATTCGGTGAAACTCTTATCACTCCACCCATTTCTTGCCTTCACATTAAACAGTTTTAATATTGCCAACAATCGAGTGTACTTAATGCACCCCGAATACAAAGGCATTTATGCATCACTACACAAAGTTTCATACATATGTGATCGTGCAAAGACATCATCTCCAACATCACGAATCATTTGCTCAAAACCATCTTCCATAATGAAATTCACTTCTTCTACTTCAGTTTGAGACACATGTGCTATTGGCACTTCTACTAATTCACCATGCCATGTCCACTTGGTGTAGCTCCTTAGGAACCCATCACACAAAACATGCTCTCGTATTACTGCAATGGGTAGTCTCCGCTCGTTCAAGCAATTCACACATGGACAATATAATCTTCCATTATTATCTGCTACATTCCTCGTAGCAAATTCAATAAGTTCC